>JAHKKF010494958.1:0-11644 GCA_019740295.1 Labeo calbasu | reverse complement strand
CTAAAGTGTGCGTAATTTTTTTTTCTGTCACTCGATTCTGATACGATACTTTAAAATGCACATAAAAACAGGGTGATGGAAACATACAGTATCTAATGTTAGGTTTCCTTGTCCAGTAATGTCCTTTGAAGGCTGATTTCCAAAGATGCGTGTGGCAATGACCAATATGTAGCCTAAAACCTATACAGTGGACCACTAGTTAAAATGCTTGTTTATTGCCATTTATTCTGTTTGTTTTATTTTATTAGATTATATTCTTAGCAAACAATTTGAGTATTTACTACTGTTCAAAAGGTTCCTGTTCGTCAGAATTTCTCTTTTCTTTGTTTGAGAATTTAATACTTTTATGAAGCAAGGACACATTAAATTGGTCAAAAGTGACAGTTAAGGCAGAAGAAATTCGGTTAAATTCTGTTCTTTTTAACTTTCTGTTTATCAAAAATCCTGTAAAAAAATAGTTGTATCATGGTTTAATTACCACTTTTTAACATTTATAATATAATAATAATGTTTCTTGAGCAAATCAGCATATTAGAATGATTTCTGAAGGATCATGTGACACTAAAGACTGGAGTAATGGGTGTTGAAATTTTGGCTTTACATCACAAGAATAAATTATTTTTTTAAATTTATTGCAAAGGCAAACAGTTATGATTTGTAATAATATTTTTTAAATATTACGGTTTTTACTGCATTTTTAATCAAATAAATACAGCTATATAAATATGTATTCTGTATATTTTCATAATCTGGTATGCACGCCATTGTATGTGTTTGCAATATAATTGTACACTAATACGATTTAGAATGCTTGTGGATTTTATAGCCAATGCTATTAATCTGTCAGTAGTTTTAGGTTAGTTTAACTTCTAAACTGATTGCCGAATTATACAATCTCCACCTACACCAGAAAACACTAAATTATTATTAGCCCCTTTTTCTTACAGTAAATTGGCGTAAAATTACAGGCTTTAATACAAAAAAACAAATACCTTACTACAAACATATGGTAAATACAAAAATGCGCTGTTCACATAGGCAATGGCGTTCCATCTTTTACCGGTAAAGCACCATTCACACATCAGTTTCAAAATACCGGTACATTCTGTGACATCATTAACCAGAAATGACCTCTAAATGGCTGTGCCTCCCGGTGTTTGTAAACGTGGAGGAGTATACGTTGATGTTTTCATTTTTGTGTCAAACATTCACATTCATACAGCAACTTTTGGCACAGAGACGTCGCATTAGATGACTTAAAACCGAACTACACAGCACAGAGTAAATGCATTATCTGCGTTAGAATGTTATGATTGGCCCATAGTAGGCGTTTTGCGATCAAACAGATCACATTACCGGTAACGTTACCTGTAAATTACAATTTCTCATACTGGCAAATGAATTCTGGCCAGAATGAATTTACTGGTATTTTTACTGGTATTTTAAAAATTTTGTTATGGTCTTAAATGCCCAAGCAAAGTCTGTCATCAAAGTATTTCTGAACACTTGTCTTCCAGAATTGTCTTAAACGATTGCGTTCCCAAACAGCAGGCATCCACATCTGAAAGCAATGACTGCATTTGTTCTGTTTCATCTGTTTGTTCTGAGGCACAAGTAATTTATTATATATAATAATTATTCTATTCATTCTTACTTCACACATGATCTCTTAAAGCTAATTTACCAGTAATTTACCAGCAAAGACTGTATGTGTGAAAAGGGCTTTTGTCTGAAGCATCATATTCCACAATATGAAAAACAAGGCTTTCCCAAACCACTCCTCTGCTTAGCTTCTCAACCAGGATCTAACCATTTTCTAACTAGACTGCAGACTCCCTCCAACCTTAGTATCTAACATGAGGATGCTGAGCAGCCAAAATGCTGTTCAAACAGCAGATATCTTGTTTTTCCCTTGCATTAACTTGCATTTTCCCTCCTTAATGTATCAACACCTCAAATTTAATTTCACAATCATAAGGTTGTTTTGGGCTGAAGCACTTCCTTTCTAAATCGGTAACTGTTTAAACCCAGTACAGCCATTACTTAGAGAGTATGTTCTGTCCTTTTGTAAAGAGCTCTTATGCTTAAGGTGGGGTGCAGGTGTTTTTAAGACTCTGTAAAATAGCATTTCACACACCATGGCTCTCTTCCACAGCATCCTATCGGTGCGGCTCACGCACATCTTGCTTCCCTTCGGAGGTGCTAGACATGGTCTGCAGCATGGAGCGTTTAATTACATCTATAGGGGTGTGAAAGTATAAAGGCACCCTAATTACACCTGCTTCACCCTCAATGCTTTTAAAACGTGATGGTACTGCCGCTAAATCCTTTAAGATGTACATTAAGGATTTAGAGAAAAAAGGGACAATGATTATGAAGGCATTTCTCCCATTTTTGCAAACCAGCGGCAGCTGCTGCTTTATTGTGTTTCTCACCATGGATGTTTCTATGATGAGCACTAATGAATTGAGAAGAGAGTATGTGGTGTGTTTTTAAAGATGGCTATTAGCTGATCCCATTCTGTGGTTTTCTCTGTATTACCCCCCACTAAACCTCATCTCTCCCACAGGCTCAACTTTAAGGACCCCGAGGCTGTTCGGGCTCTCACGTGCACCCTGCTGAAAGAGGATTTCGGCCTAACCATCGAGATCCCCCTGGAACGGCTCATCCCCACCGTGCCGCTCCGCCTTAACTACATTCATTGGGTGGAGGACCTGATTGGAGGGCAGGGGAACCCACGGAGGGGCATCGACATCGGTATGCTGGCTCACATTTACTGGTGTTATCCTGTTAAAGCTTTTTGCGGTCCCTCAGGCTGGTGGGACAGGGTTTGGCAAGGCTGACTATTGGTTTAAACACACACACACATACACGCAGAGGCTGGCAGTCACATGCCACTAGATCTTCTGGATTAAAATATCCCACTCCATCACCATCACATCATGGCCTTCCTCTGCCAGCATCTCTGTCTTGTCTCTTTCGAAATACCTAAACAACTGTCCATGTTTACAGTTTTTAGATCAAAATTGTCGAGAGCCTTTTAGTTGCAGATTAAAACGATAAATGTCTTGGAAAAGTTGTTTTTTCATCCACATACACTATCAGTCAAAAGTTTTTGAACAGTAAGATTTTTAATGTTTTTTTAATGAAGTCTGTTCTGCTCATCAAGCCTGCATTTATTTGATCCAAAGTACAGCAAAATATATATATATATATTTTTTTACTATTTAAAATAACTGTTTTCTGTTTGACTATTTTTTAAAAAATGTAATTTATTCCTGTGATCAAAAATAAAAATTTAAGTTGCTTGCACTTAATATTGTCATACTAATACTTATTTACGTTTAAATAACAATTGAAATATGTATATTTTGTGGTGAAACTAACAATAATATTGCATAAATCTTTAGAATAGCATACAAGTATGTGGTTGTTTTTATTTTACTTTTTTTTTCTTTTGTTTTATTTTACAGCTGGGTTTTGACAAATTTTAATGATTTGATGTGATTCAATTCTGAATAACAAGCTTGCGGTTAAAATTGATTTCTGATTTAATTCAATATAGATTATTTTGTATATATTACTGCTCTTTTTGTGGTGAAACTAACAAAAATATTAAATCGTTGGGGTAGCATACAAATTTGTGGTTGTTTTTATTTGAAATGTAAATAGTTCAGGTTTTCATTTATTTTTTTACTTTAGAGCTGGACATTTCACGATTTGATTCAATTCTGATTCACAAGCTTGCGATTCAGTTCGCTTTCTGAATCGATTCGATTCAATATTGATTATTTTGGATATATATATCAAATACATTTTAGCATCATTACTCCAGTCACACAGTCTTTCAGAAATCATTCTAATATTCTGATTTGCTGCTCAAAAAACATTTTTTATTATTATTATGTTGAAAACGGCTGAGTAGAATTGTTTTTTTCAGGTTTCTTTGATGAATAGAAAGTTCAGAAGAACAGCATTTATCTGAAATAGAAATCTTTTGTAATATTATAAATGCCTTTATCATCAATTTAAAGCATCCTTGCTAAATAAAAGTATTAATTTCTATAATTTTCTTTCCCCAAAAAATAAAAAAAATCCTAAAAAAATTAAAAAATCCTAAAAAATCCTAAAAAAAAAAAAACTTACTCAACTGTTTTAAATATTAATGATAATAATAAATGTTTCTAGAACAGCAAATCAGTATCAGAATGATTTCTGAAGGATCGTGTGACACTGAAGACTGGAGTAATGATGCTGAAAATGTACCTTTGATCACAGGAATAAATAACATTTTAAAATATATTTAAATAGAAAGCCGTTATTTTAAATAGTAAAAAATATTTCACAATATCACTGCTTTTGCTGTACTTTGGATCAAATAAATGCAGGCTTGGTGAGCAAAAGAGACTTTAAAAAAAAAAAAAAAAACATTAAAAATCTTATGGTGCAAAAACTTTTGACTGGTAGTGTACTGTCAGATGGTTGTCTCTAGCTGTTGCGTCAGGTTGTGTGTGTGATATATAGTTGTAGCTCTGTTGATCGGGTTAGATTGTAGATTGACGACCTTTGCCGGTTCTAGGATGAGATTAGCGGTGTTAGTGTCACACACATGATGAATAGCTCTAAATCTTTTATTCAGACCTTATGGGGATCATCTTTGTTTAGTTCTGCTAAATTCAGTCCATTTTAAGGCTGGTGGACTGGATAATGGATGGCCAGAGCTGTCCTGCCTCAGTCTAACTGCATTAGGGTCATACGTCACTCTGTCAAGCAGTCGCTCGCACTTCATATTATCATACTAATACTTATTTAAGAGTTCTAACATTTGGTGGTAAAAGTATGTTTGTATTACAATTGAAATACAAGGCTTTTTTTATTTTCTGTATATTTTGTGATGAAACTAATAAAAAATGTTGCATAAATCTTTGGAATAGCATACGGTTTTTTGGTTGTTTTTATTTGAAATGTAAATAGTTTAGGTTTTGTTTTATTTTATATTTTATATTTTATGGCTGGATTTTGACAAATTTCACAATTCGATTCAATTCTGATTCACAAACTTCTGATTAAATTGTGACCCTGGACCACCAAAACAGTCATAATGGTAATTTTTTTGAAATATTTCTATAGGCTTTCCATTGATGTACGTTTTGTTAAGATAGAACAGTATTTGGTTGAGATACAACTATTTGAAAATCTGGAATCTGAGGGTGCAAAAAAAATCAAAATATTGCGAAAATCGCCTTTAATGTTGTCCAAAAGAAGTTCTTAGCAATGTAAGTTACTAATCAAGAATTAAGTTTTAATATATTTACGGTAGGAAATGTACAAAATATCTTCATGGAATATGATCTTTACTTAATATCCTAATGATTTTTAGCATAAAAGAAAAATCGCTAATTTTGACCCATACAATGTATTGTTGGCTATTGCTACAAATATACCCGTGCTACTTATGACTAGTTTTGTGGTCCAGGTCACAATTTGATTTCTGATTCGATATTGATTATTTTGGATATATTACTGTTCTGTATATTTTGTGGTGAAACTAACAAAAATATTGCATAAATCTTGGGAGTAGCATACACACAGTGTACAAATGCTTAAATTACACTCAGTTAAGTTTTATAATAATAAAGTTAGAGTTACGTAATTATATTACTACTCTAATTAGTTTTTTGAAATATAAAAATTTAAACGGTGGCTGCCATAAAAATTTGACGAATTTAATCATATTTAGTCAACATTAACACTGAAGAACAGTAAAAATTATAATGAATATGTTATATGGTGCATATATTTAACAAAACTTCCCTCTCTAGAGTTAATTTTTCTAGCTAACTAATGAGTTTGTTTACCGAATATTTTTTCCTGAGGTAAATATGACGTTACTTGACATTGTTTACAAGCTGTTATACTGACGTCGTTGCGCGGTTGAAACACTGTTTGAGCGAATACATGAGACAGGATACAGATTTCGGTAACTTGTAGTTGTTATTTTGACATACCTTCGGATGTTTATTCATGTTTATTTTGTGCTATAACTTGTATTAAAGCGGAGGAATTTATCAATTCGTGTGCCGCTTCTCTTGAACTGAAGTGCTGCACCGATCTGTCACTCCACATTAAACAGCGCTAAAACAGCATTTATTGTTTGAATACTGTAATAAAATGGACAAAATTTAAGATCTGAGACTTTGATATGAAAAGTAACATAGCATATAGCTTATGGCGATTTATTGGATCGGAGGTGCGCTACAATGTTACATTCATTGAAAACATTTTATTTTATTTTATTTTATTTTATTTTTTTATTTAATTTTTAAATTATTTTATTTTATTACGTTTAAGTTCTCCTTTCCTAGAGGACAAATTTAGTTACATATTATCATATTGCAAGGTGATCAGTCATTCTGTGCTCAGTTTAGATACAAAATATGTGAAACTGATACAATAACACCGTGAAGTATTCATGATTCTCTGAACCGCACTGTTGATCTGAAGTGTTGTCACTGCATGAAGCATGTGTTTAGGTAAAGACTCGGAGGCAGATCATATTTCATTTGTATTTAAGCTTGTGATGTGACTGGTTTTGGCTTTGTGCAGGTACTGGTGCTTCCTGTATTTACCCCTTGCTGGGAGCCACTATGAATGGCTGGTTCTTCCTCGCCACAGAAGTGGATGACATCTGCTTTAATTATGCAAAGAAGAACGTTGAGCAAAACCACCTGGCGGAGCTCATTAAAGGTAGGTGTGGTGTGTGTGTGTGTGATGCAGAGAGAGAGCTTGACAGTTTTATATGTAATTTAACCCAATGAACCGCATAAATGTGTGTGTTGTAGTGGTGAAGGTGCCCCAGAAGACTCTGCTGATGGATGCTCTAAAGGAAGAGTCCATTGTCTATGATTTCTGCATGTGCAATCCTCCTTTCTTTGCCAACCAGTTAGAAGCAAAGGTACATTCAGCTTCAGTGTTTGAACAGACGCTCCGAACAAGAGCTGTAAAACCCCCGGGCTGTTTTCTAGCAGTATCTGTCTCTTTGTGCACATGACAATAGCTGTTATCCGTTCTTTCTTCCGCTTCTTCCCCTCTTTTCTGTCTCGTCCGTCAGGGGGTGAATTCGAGGAACTCCCGCAGACCTCCACCCAGCTCCGTCAACACTGGGGGGGTCACGGAGATCATGGCTGAGGGTGGAGAACTGGAGTTTGTGAAAAGGATCATCCATGACAGTCTGCAACTAAAGAAGAGGCTTAGGTCTCACACACACACATACACACACATGTCTGGTTTATCCTTGTAGGGACTCTCTGTAGGCGCAATGGTTTTTGTACTGTCCACACTGTATTTTATATCCCCCTACCGTTACCCTACCCGTAAAAACGTTACCCTTACGGAAAACTTTTTGCATTTTTACTTTTTCAAAAAAACTCATTCTGTATGATTTATAAGCTTGTTTCCCCATGGGGACCCCAATTTAGGGCCTCAATGAGTCTGTGTGTATTCAGGTTTAGGTCCCCACCAGGATATAAAAACAAGACCACATACACACATACACACACGATTACATTATGGACCAACCCAATTTAAGTTATGTGTAGTTCCTTAAAACTGCTTCCAAAAATTTGTAAGGCAACTAGTTAAAGCAGAGTGGTGTATATTGTATCTAAACATACATGCAATAGTATATCTCAGAGAATACATGCATAGAAATTTGTTAATTACATGTAATTATTGATATATTTATTATATAATATAGAATATAAAAAATGAGAATACAATATGATTTTTTACAATATGATTTAAAATGAAGTGTAACTAAGTGTAATTAAATTAAGTATAAATAATATATAATTTATATAATACGTGGAACATTTGTAATTTTTAAAAATGTATTTTATTTTATTTTTTTGTGTGTATTTTTTTCAAACAATAAATTTTTGAATTCAATTAATAATTGAAATGTGACTCAGGGAATACATGCATGGAATATTTTTAAATTATATGTACTTATATGTATTATTTATCATATAGTATGAAATATAAATGATAATATATAATAGGATTTTTTAAAATTGTTTAAATTTTAATATACAAGTACATAATATAATTGTATAATACATAATCTTTGTAATTTAATTTGTAAAAATGTATATATAATATAAATATTATAATAAATATCATTTTTATATATCTTTGACAGAACACAATAAGATAACTAAGATAATAAATGGATAGAATTAAATGTAATTATGTATAATATTCATGCAAATATATAATATTCATTATATAATATGAAATGTAAATGAATATAAATTATGGTAATATAATAGGACTTTTTTTAAGTAATAAGTATGAGTAATAATATACAGTTACATAATATAATATTATATAACAATGCATGGAATCCATGTAATATATTTAAATTAAATGTAATTACTTAATATATAATTTAAAATATTAATAAATATAAATGCTTATAATAGAGTAGGACATGTTTTAAATTAAGTATAAATATTAATATATAATTACATAGTAAATGTTTAATAACGTTGATGGATAAACATTCTTTCTCTCTCTCTCTCTCTCTCTCTCTCTCTAGTATTATAATAGTAATTTAGAAATTATGAGGAATAAAAAAATTAATTAATTAATTAAATATAACATTACACTCCCTGTTCTAACTTGTACTATTCTAAATGATACCTGATATCTAAAACGTTGTATTTTTTTTTAGCAATTAAACTATATATTTTATTATATTATATTATTATGTATTTATTATATTATTAATTATATTATATTTAAATTTATATTTATTCGGTAACGTCTTTAAATACGAACTCTTTCAAGCTGCATGCGCAGTAAATTTAATTTATTACACATGCCTAATATATTTATTAATAAATTATATGAATAAGAATAATTTTATGCCGAAACACTCAAAATTGCCAAATAGTGACTGATATATCAGTCTGGCACTGTTGTCAACACCTGAGAAACTGTGAGGAGTGTAATGTAAAGGGAGTAAACAGCAGCATGTGTCCAGGTCTGCAGATGAGGTGTTTTATACTGGCAGAGCCAAAGAGGGGAAGAGGCCGTGCTGATGATAGGGGCAGGGCAGATGGATGCTGGGATGGATCTGTCATACAGAGTTTGCGTAATTAATTGACAGGCAAAGTAAATAATTTCCCGAGGCGGTATCCGGGCTGCCCGACGGGAGCAGCTGTGTGTGTGACTGGGGCAGACGGTGAGCCCCCCCATGCCAGGACTTGTCAGTAGAGCGCTGGAGTGAAGCGGGCGGGGAGGGGCGGCAGAGCAACCAACATTAGGCCTGATTAACCATGTCATGAGCTGAACCCCAAGAAAGTGTGTGTGTGTACATAGAAAAGTTGATCGACAAGTTGGAAAACTGAATGATATATTTTAATCTTCACTGTTTGGGTGTAATATCAGAAACCTTTAAGTGTTTTTATGTGTCTTCTGCTTGTGTTGAGAATTGACTGGTGTCCGCTGGGGAAGCTGGGCACTCTTCCATCTCACTGTGCTACCAGCTCCCTCTCTCATGGGTTCAGACTACGCAAGCAGACTGTCGTAAAATCAGTGTGTGTGTGTGTGTATGTGCAGGTGCCCGTAGAGTCAGCCAGGCATTCTGATTGGCCCTCTGAGATGCTTCTTCCTCTCCAGCCCCTCGGATCTGTAATTACTGCCAGTCTTCCTCCAGTCTCACTTACACACTAAATACAACTCTGATTTTTCCTCATGCCAGACAATCTGTGCTATTGAAATTGTAATTGTTACTACTTCCTCCTCAGGGCCTGATAACTAAAGAGAATGCGTAAACACCCCCTTTCCAAGGCCTGATAGATGCTGGAGTACCCCGTTATTAGTTGAGTGTGCCGGGGTGCCACGCAGCCTCCCTCCGCTCCCCTTCAGAGAGCATGTGTGGATATTAGGGCTCTTTAATATTTCATTCCACAAAATGAAACGATTGTCAGGCCCCTAAGGCTCCATATGCAGTGTAATGTGTGTTCATCTACGTTCCCTTGTTCTTGTGGTAGATTGGCCTTTGATAACCCCAAACCACTGCCTAACAAAAGTCAGTTTACAGCAAAGTCTGTACATGACTGCCTGTTAGTTGCCAGAGTCAGCATGGAATCTGTGTATTTTTTTTTAAGTCTAATTGTGCATGATAGATTTGGTTACTTTCTGAAGAAAAAATGTCTGTAATTGTAACTTGCTCTGCCTCTGAATCTTTTCAGTGACGTCAGGCCAAACACATGATTTAATCGCCATATGATTTAATGTTTTTTAAATCACTATTTAGCTTTCACTTCATCATTTTAAATCCTTCAGCAGTGTGAGAATTCTTTTATTGCAAATATTCAAAGTAGTCTCAAATGTAATAAGTCTTAAAAAAGTGCATGCATAATCATTTAAAAATGAATGCTGTTTATGATTATAATAAATATAATTATAAAGGCAAAATAAGAAGAAAAAAGCTATATAAAATATTTATTTTATTGAATTAATATTTAAATAGCTGTTCAGGCATTATTGTAGGCTACTGCTGTGGTAGTCTCAGCCTCATACGTCACACCCACGCAACGTTGACTGAAGGTCAGAAGCATATCTACACCTAGTTGGAAACACTTCAGGAGTTTCAAAGTTGTCATCGGATTGGTTAGATTTTACAGGATTTCCAGAAGACATGCGGGTCGCGTTCTTTAAAGGGATAGTTCACCCAAAAATGAAAATTTGATGTTTATCTGCTTACCCCCAGGGCATCCAAGATGTACGTGACTTTGTTTCTTCAGTAGAACACAAACGAAGATTTTTAACTCAAACCGTTGCAGTCTGTCAGTCATATAATGTCAGTCAATGGCTACCAAATCTTTGAGAGTAAAAAAAAAAACCTACACAAACAAAATCAAATTAAACCCTGCGACTCGTGATGATACAGTGACGTCCTAAGACACGAAATGATCGTTTTCCGCGAGAAACTGAACAGTATATATATATATATCTTTTTTTTTTTTACCTCTGATTCACCGCTGTGTCCTACTGCATCTGGCGCGTGACATATGTACGTGCTCTGGCGTAGTTTACGCAAACGCGATCTCTGTGCAAATGCAAACAATGAGTGACGTATAAGCGCAGATCGCTTCCGGCATTTGTGTATACTACGCCAGAGCGCGTACACATGTCACGCGCCACATGCTGCGCAAGCGGTCAGGACCTCAGGACCCTCACGAAAGAAGAAAGCCGTCGTGTCTACAGCTGTGACGATGAGCGCCTATTAGGATCAACTAAACGCTGGATTTCGTATGTGAAAAATGTTAAGTTCGCGGCATAGAATCTTTAAAATATGTACGAGAGTTTTACACAACAGTCTGTTATTGTGGCGACGTTCCCACGCCCCTAAACATGACGCGGCACAAAGCGAAACGTGATTGTTTGCTTTACCTGTCAGTCATATGGCCTCTTGGGCGGGCCTTGGCCATTCAGAGTGGCCAAAGTTCCCAGACCTTCTGCCGTCAGTCTGAAGCAACCTGCTGCTCTCTCTATTGAAACCAACACGGAAGTGACTTAAACTGCAATTCATCGACTGGCCGCTAGAGACTGGCTCCAAAAGGGAGTCAATCCC
>JAHKKF010494957.1:0-29805 GCA_019740295.1 Labeo calbasu | reverse complement strand
TGTTACTTTATATAATAGATGAGATTTTGACCATGATATACTTTATGAATCGTAATAGTGTAAAAAACATAATAAATAATATTGTTTGTAATAACAGTTTTTAATAATATGTTAAAAGGGTTCAAATGAGTAGTGAATAAGAATAATATTTAATAATAACGAAACAGCCTCTAATAAGAATGACCTGTTCTGCAATATTACTTGCATCAGTGCTTTTATTTTTTTAAGCAAAAAGTAGCTGCCATTCTCAGTCGTCTTCTCCGACGCACAGACCTTTGGTGGGTAATGACATTGAGGTCTTTATGTATTATTAAAGCATTTATACATAGCTGTATAAGATCGTTTTTCTACAAATTCTACAACTTAACCGTTAGGTAACCTAGCAACGGCGTCACGTTCTGTTTTTACTGTTTTTAGAGTTTCCTTCGCAGCCTTCGAAGTCACTGCCTGACAAGGCAGGGAGGCAGCAAGTCAGCTGACTAGGTTTTCGGACGCAGCCCATATTAGAGAAGCTGGAATGGAATGTCATCAGTGATACTTCTTTGACGCATATGTGGATTTTCTGCACGAGGGCGCCCTCTGGCGTCCAGTATGAATGAAACCCATTCTATTTTGCATAAAAATCGAAAAACAATACCTTTCTCAAAAAAAAAAAAAAATTAAGCAGACATATACTAAACCATGCTTTTTCCAGTGTACAGAGGTTTACGGGAGTATTTTGTTAATTTGTTGCAAAAAAAAAACACTGAAGTGGCAAGATATCAGAACCGAACCAAAAACCGTGATTAAAAACCGAGGTACGTATTGAACCGTGGACTAACTGTATTGTTGCATCCCTAGTAGCCAGTACTCCAAAATATATCCATCAGTCATATCAACTCAGTGTTTCTTGTGTGCCTGGTGTAAGATACTAGAAATTAAACACATTTCAGCCTCATCTGATCTAATGAATTAGATTAAACTGAACTATAATACCTCTCAGTCTAAAGGCCAACAGAAGGTCCTGATTGCATGTTTAGCTCATCTGAAACAGGCCACTTTAAAGAGCCGTCTAGCATCATAATAGGTGTCATGGCAACTGAATCAGGCTGTCGCCATGGCGATGATCACAGCACTTCACAAGCAGGATGATGAAAGGAGAGAAACGGTGAATAATATACGTGCGCACTTAAGTGTTTGCATTGGTTTATAATTGAATGATGTTGGCATTGAAGCCCAACAGCGGCAGATAATAACAAACCAGAAAACCTCAATGCATCTTATTGGCCTCACAGTTTAGGTTGCTCTCGATTAAGCAGTGAGCGACCTGTCGCATCTAGCGACTGCTGCCAAGGGTGGTTGTTGTTAAAGTGAATTAAAGCTTCATGTGTCCAATTGATGTTTGTGATCATGCTGTGGTGAGGTTTGTCAGCGTGTGAGCAGGGCTAAGCGTGTAGCGGGACAGAGGGAGGCGGTGATCCCTTTGTGCCGGGCCTCCTGTAGTCTCCTCCACTGGAATTAATTAGGCTCTTTCTAACAGAAGACACCCTTCAGTCCAGCCCATGTCCTCAAACACACAGCAACATCAGCACAGACAGACGGACTATAAAACAACACACCTGGAATGGCAATAAAAGAGGTAAGGACCAATATAAGACAGTCACTCATTGGCAAGGTTTTATCCTCTGGAGATTCAGTTTCATTTGCGTTCAATTTGATGTGGATCCGGTTTGTGTGAATGATCAGGTTTTAGGGTGAACTTATGATGAAATGCCAGCTTAAAAGTTAGGTGACATCTACTGTGTCATTTAATTTAAGCTTAATGTCTTTCCACATTTATGGTGATGTAATTAGTGAAAAATAAATATACTAAAATGTATTTAAAATACATTTATTTACTACAAATACATTTACATATTATGTACTTAATTTAAAAAATATCTTGCAATTGTACTTTTAGTATACTAAACTGGTATATTTAAAGTCTGCTAAATTGGAACAACTAATTGGAAAACTAACTTTAAATATTAAGCATTTAAAAACTGATAATATTTAAAGATCATACAAACCTCATCAATAGTGACATTAAAACATATTTTAGGCTTACTATTAAGAAATGTGCATTGTGCACAAGTAGTACTCCAAATAAAGTTTAATTATAATTTTATATCAGTAAGTCTCAATGTCAGTAAATATGTTAATAGACTTGAACTATACTTAATATAAAATAAATACATTTTAAATCTTTTACTTTTTTTTACTAGGGGTTGCGTCTGGATTTCCAGACTATTATTTCTTTATTTATTTTACTTGCATGATTGCAAAATGTAAACCACATTATCGTCCGTTCTGTTAAATGCGACTATAAGATTATGAGGATATTAAGATTATAAACATTATAATATATTATAAACATTCACATCATGTTATTAAAAACTATTAATTAGAATGCAAATTACAAACAATTAAATAATATTAATAAATAATATATATGAACAGTATCAACAGATAAACCATTATTTATTATAAACAATTAACTGTCATAATCTGTTTATTGTATGTATTTTCTGTAAAGCAATTAAGAAAACTTAATACCTTTTTTTTAATTTAATGTCTTATTTCATTTATTTCATTCATTAGATTTCATTAGGGTTTTTTTCATTAGGATTACACTTTTGAATGTTTATTTAAAAATAGTTTGCATCAATATATTGTTTATATCACGATATGAATAATTTTATTCCACGGTAATTATATATATATATATATATATATATATATAGTTATTTTTAGTTTTATTAAATCAGGTCTTTATGATATCAAAATTTTGATACCATAGAAATTTCATAATTCTTGTCACCAGTGTCTATATCACAAAAAATGAATACTAACCAAAATAAAAAAAAAAACTAAAGCTCACTGAAGACAAGTAAACAGTCAACAATTAAATAAGAATAAGAAACTGATTACAAGCAACAGGACAAAATGAAATAAATAAGAAATGCTTCATACACTGTATAAAGTAATGAAATTAAATGTTTAAAAACACTGCACATTCTTCACTGTCTAAATTAAATCTATATTTTGTCTTATTAAACTTACGAAAGTGTTTGAGTCAAGAGCAGTGAGAGATTTTCTCTCTTTTGTTGTTTGATTAACATGAATGACAGACAGCAGGAATATTGGACTGCTGCAGTGTTGTCAAGTCCGCGGTTTTCCCGCTACTTTAACACTGTTGCTGCACATTGTTTTTCATGTCTGCGGGTTGAAGTAACCCCAATATTGTTATATTTAGCCCCTGGAATGCAAACTGTACCGGGGAAACTTGACAAAAAACGTGTATTTTACCCCCAGAATATTATTTTTACTGGGGGACACTCTCCAAATGTGATTGCGCTAGTTTTGGGTAGCAATTGGGTGGGTTTTGTTGTGAAAACCTGGCAACCCTGGACTGCTGTCACTTTAAGAGCTGCCCTGATCCAATATACTGTTACACATGTGTTTTCTTTCTCAGCTGTTTGCTTTCACTTCAGACCTAAATTACTGTGTGTGTAAAGACGGGCATTCTGACACATACAAGTTTGTGTATTTATCCACTCAAAGCCTATAATGTGGCAAAACTCACATGCTCTATGAGCACCTCTGATAGCACATGCTTATAGTGAAATGAGTTGTCTTTTACTGCTGATTATATTCCAGTGACTTAAAATCACTTGTTTTTAAACCGCAATGCTTAACAATGTGTGCAAACGATACGTTTTTGTGAGTATGTAGCACAGTAATGTCACGTGAGCCTGTAACCACAACAGAGACGAAAGTCCTAAATCTCTACCAGTTGACAAATTATATCTAATGTTACATATTGCCCACTCCTATAGCGTAACTTTCTTTTTAAGGTTTTGCTCTGTGGATGTTTTGAGAATGTAAATTACTGTTGTCTTAGGTAATGACTGATTATTTATTTTGTAACATTTTGCCAAAAAAAGGCCTTATCACATGAGAAGTCATGTTTTATGGTTATAAAAATGCAATATAAACACAAGTATGTAAATATGGGTATTTATGTATTCATGTAAATGAGTATAAATTGTTTGCATTCTACTGACGTCAAGCAGTGAATTAATCGCAGGTTTAATGTCAGTTGTTTCTGTTCTTATGGCTGTTCATCTCTTCTGTTGATTCACACCAGGAGCTGAGGAGCCGTCAGTTTTGGCAGGGGATTCTGGCAGAGACTCTTGGTTCTCTGGTCTTTGTATCTGCTGTGTTGGGCTCTTTAGTGCCGGGGCCAGACGGGGCCTCCCCCGGGCCCATTTACCCCGCACTGGCCGCTGGTATGGCAACTGTGGTTCTGGGATATTGCTTTGGTGAAATCAGTGGCGCTCAGGTAAAGAAATGTCATTTATTTATTAATTCCTTGTTCTTGCAACTCAAATGGTAAATCATAGTGTTCACAATCAAAGTCATGATACTTGATTAACTTCCCAGGAAACACAAAACCATATAATAATACCTCGAATGCACTGTATGTTGCTTTGGATAAAAATATCTGGGTCATTCTGGGTCTGTCTCTAGCTTTTACATAAATATTACACTTAAAAAATCACTTCAGGGTTACAATTTCTTTATATTTTCAAATGAAACAATATGTTATTTGAACAATTACAACTTCCTGAGCCATTAATGTGACTATATTTGTTTTTAAATTAATCATATAGAATTCCAAGCACCACAAAAAACACTCATCCCCACAGCCATGTACAGATGGAAAGTGCCTTATTTTGAGATCAAAAACAGGTTTTCTACCATTTGTAAAATACAATAACGTATTCATAACTATCACATATATGATGTAAATGGCATTAAAAAACTAAATGCTGAATAAATATTATAAAATATATAATAAAAGTAGTGGTCCTCTGGAGTTGTGTCACTCTTGTTACCGTTTAACAAAAATAAAATTCAAATTCAAAATAAAACAATTTATTTTGAAATAAAAATCAAACTGATGACATCACTTGACTTCCCTCTTCTAGTTTTCTAAAGATCTATGAAAAAAGGCCACTGTTGTCACTCTTTTCAGTTATCAAAATGTTCTCATTTATCTTGTGATTTCATATGAAGCTTTTAGTTGAAGTCACTGGTGTGACCTACTTTATTGTTAGGGAATTGTAAAAAACTAGAATGCAAAGGGATTAAACTACTTAATTTGGTGATATACCATGACTGACAACATGCGGTTTCATACCTTGCAGCAGTCATTTTGTAAAATGCATTTTTCATGAAAACTGTCACTGGTGTTACCTTCCTTATGTATGTCACTGGTGATTCATTGTGTCACTGGTGTTACTGTATTTTTTTTCTGTCACATTAAAAAAATAAAACACAGTCTCTTTATTTCTTGCATTTTCAATATTTTTCTGTAACTCTGACGACATGTGCGGAGAAAAAAATAGAGAAATAATATTTCATAAAAACATTTAATATTGCCAAAGAAGGTAACACCAGTGACAAAAACAAATGGTACATGTGGTCTTTAAATAACTGCACAAAAAATTATATGTATTCATAAAGTCAAATAGTAATCTAATACTGTGGTGTAAGTTTAAATGTTAGAAGAAATAAACACATTTTAAGACATCTGGTTATACCAAAAGTGGAGATTTCTGTAGAAAGACCCATCTACAAAAATAATAAATGCAAATGTTGTTGCACTGACGACTTGCATTAAATAGTACCACTAGTATAAGAATTATTGAAAGTGCAACAGACTGAATGAGCAAGTAAAAATGTATATGTGGGATGGTAAGTGTAATTAATAGTGTTGTTGTTATTGTTGTTAGGTGAATCCTGCGGTGACTGTGGCTCTCTTGGCCACCCGTAAGGTGGATGTGTTGAGGGCTGTGGTGTATCTGGTTGCTCAGTGTTTGGGTGGGATCCTCGCAGCTGGCCTCATGTACCTCTCACTGCCCCTGAAGTCCACAGCACAGAACTACATCAACAAGGTTAAGAGGTTTTCGACACATGGGAAATTTTTAGATTAACACTGGTCCCATCCACCAGTCAGACTTGATCATATTTCATACACACATTTCTAAGGCCTCTAAATTATCAGTCTGATCAAAAACCTGTTGCACAGAAACTCCTGCATTCCTTCAGTAACACTTTATTTTGATAGTCCCCAACAGACATTCTACTGACTTTTTAATATAATTGTAAAAATGTCTCCCGTCAGGTTGTGGTTCATCTGTCTTTTTTGCTGTGAAATGTGTTTTTAAAATAAACATAAGAATCATTTTTATATTATTATTAACATTTTAAGAGGAACATTTACTGGGCTGAAGCAATTTAGGTTTACTTGATTATCCATACATATTTTTTTAAAAATAAAAATCATGTTAAAATGTGAGTATCAAATATGATAAATCAGGTTTTTGAGAAACATTTATTTGTTCATTTCTCAATGTTCATGAATTGCATTGCATTATGTTTTGCCTCACAAAAAAAAAAAAAAAACAGAGCAGAGAAATGACTGAATTTACATTTCAAGCAATCAGAATTTCATCTTCAACTTTTTAGCCATATAAATATCAGCATCTGCACCAAACCTCATTTCATTCATTTTTTTTTCATATGCTGCTATATCATATAATATGAGCCATAAAAGCCTTATGTATCAAATACGCATAATACAGAACATAAAACACATATGCAAACTTTTAAAAAAGGAATGATCAAATTACGCAAATAAATAAATACATTTTGACTATTAATTCAAATGTCTATATATATATATATATATATATATATTTACAGAGTTAATAATTAGGGTAACGAAAGAGTTAGAACTGGCAAGTATGTTGTTGCAGGACAAAATCTTCTGATAACTAAATAAATAAGTAAATAAATATATTAAAAATAAAAATTCCTTCTCATTTTCTTCTCTGAAGGTCCCAGTGGAAATGAATGCAGGTCAAGCTCTGGGGATGGAGATGCTTGCCACATTTCTCCTGGGTTTTACTGTATTTTCTGTGGAAGATCAACGCAGAAGAGAAATAAATGAACCAGGGAATTTAGCCATTGGGTTTGCTGTGACCACTGCCATTTTTATCGCTGTAAGTGTATGCAAATGTGTGTGTGTGTGTGTGTACTCTGGATGTGTGTCAGTATGACCTGGAGTCTCAATTTTGGATAATTAGAAATGTAACCTGCTGATATGTTTCGACATGTTGTATATTATTATATGCTATATTATTATATTACTATTATTATTAGTTTTGCATAATATTCCCCATCCTACTTATATGGCAGCCTATATACAAAAAGTACCCAAAGCAACATTTAATGTGCTTAAGATTATTGCTAAACCAGTCAAAAGTTTGGAGTCAGTAATGTTTTTTTGAATACAGAAATGAATACTTTTATTCAGCATGGATACATTAAATTGATCAAAACTGACAGTAGAGATATTTATATGGTACAAAATAATTGTTTTTTGAGTAAATGCTGTTTCTTTTGAACTTCTGTTCATCAGAAACCTGAAGAAAACAATACAAAAACATATGAATCAGTTAACATATGTGTGTGTGAATTTAGGGGAGATTTTCTGGTGCCAGTCTGAACCCGGCTCGCTCCCTTGGTCCTGCTATAATACTTGGATATTGGGAACATCACTGGGTAAGCTGAGCTAAACAATTTTATCTGGCTTTGTTGATAAAAAGAAAAAAAACCCTGACATTTCTGTGTAGCTAATTAGTACTTGTATATGTAGGTCCCTATGAAATCCGTTTCAATTTTTTCAAATCCCTTTCTTTCCGTTTTAATTTTTCTGGATTCTGTTTTTTCCCGTTTTAATTTTTCTCAACTCCTTTTTAATGGTTAAATTCAATTTTATTAATCAAAGAGCATGTCTAATTAATTAAAATCATGAAACCTATACAATTTCACATCAATTTAATAAAGGTTTAACAAAAATGACATGTTTAGGGCCCTATGAAATGTTTTATTTTTTCCTCACCATATGTTTTATTGTTATCAACTTCTGTGTTTTAGCATGTCTAATTATTTGAATGCATACTTAATTTATTCAAATTTATTCTTAAAATAGCCTTATTAAAGGTTTTTAGCCTCAGAAATTCTGTGTTGTGTATTTAAAATGTTCTGGTTGTCAAATTAAGGCATTAAACATCTTTTAATTATTGAAAATTAAGCAAACAAAAGGGAGTTTATTCAATAGAGTTCTATTAAAATTAAAACATGGAAGAAATGTTGTGTGATTATGCCCTAAAAAATAATGTTTGTTTAATTTTAGTAGTAGAAGTAATAGTAGTAATATATATCTGGCACAATGTCTTCAAGTTAAACGGACTTTTATTTTGACGGGTTGCCGTGTCTACCTTTACATTTCTGTGTGTATATGATATAACGCTAGTTTTCGTAAATGGAACGGTCAAATGCTCGTGAAGTGACTCTCAACAGATATTGTTCATGTATTTATGTCCTCATTTAGTGAGACGACAGACGCTGAATTCACTGTGAGCGTCACGCGCGCTTCAGTGTGTGTAGTAAACAAAACCGCTTGTCTGCTTCATTCATTAAAACAGAGACACGCAAAACATGCAGAATTCACATTTAAATGGTATTTTTTTGGCGTAATATTTACAGATACTAGTCCACATTGCAGTTTGATTTAAGTGTTATGACCTACTTTCGATTAATTCATTCAAACTTTGACAAATTCTGTGACATTCTGCTTTACCCTGGTGAAAAAGCAGCATATGCTGGTAGGTATGTTTTGATGCTGGGATGCTGGTTAGGTAAGTTTTGATGCTGGTTTAAGCTGGTCCTTTGCTGGTTCATGCTGGTCCTTGACCAGCAACATGACCAGCAAAAAGTTCATTGCATTGCTTGAGTACAAATATCGAGATGAATGCAGATGTGAAGAGTTATTTTATGTTTTTACCAGTTTTTAAAATGCTATCTATTTAATGCCTTCTCTTGTTTTTCAGGTCTACTGGATTGGTCCAATATTAGGTGCAGTTCTGGCTGGAGTGTCTCATGAGTTCATTTTTGCCCCCAGTGCATCCAGACAGAAGCTGGTGGCTTGTTTGACCTGTAAGGACATTGAGATTGTGGAGACGGCCAGCGTGTCTCGATCATCCCTGTCCACCGTCACACAGAGCGCCATGAGAAACAAACAAAACAACAAACTGGAGCACAGCTAAGCTTACGTTTCGGTTCATTAAGAATGCAGGTTTTTACATTTCGTCACAAAAACACAATCAATGGCTCATCAAACATGAACAGATTGTGAATTGTTAAATCTTTAGAGCAGGGACCCTCAAATCTGGCCCACGAGATCCACTTTCCTACAGACTGTAATCACACACATCTGAGCATGCAAATCAATGTCTTTAGGATCATTAGAAAATCACAGGTAGATGAGTTTGATCAGGTTTGGAGCTAAACTCTGCAGCGCATTGGCCCTCCAGAGCAAGATTTAAGAAACCCTGCTTTAGAGAATGTTAAAAAAAAGTTGCGTACAACAGGTTTTTCAACAGGTTTAAAGTTTTAATCATGTTGATAAATCAGAAACCTTGGAAATTTGCATATGAAATATGATACAGTAGGCTTTAGAGGGTTAACTAGCACATTAACATCTATAATTTCCATTAAAGTCTGTAAATAGAAATGTTTTCATACTAAAATGTTCTGTTGTGGATCAGAAGCAGTACTAGGTAGTACTGTCTTAAGCTGTCTATGAAATAAATACCATTCATTTCTTAAAACCATTCATTTCTTAAAACTCTCAGCTTGCACATGGGTAGTTATAAAAGTGCCAAACATGCCTGTGTGGCTTGAGCTTGCTATTATGGTTCAATAATATTACATACTTTTTCCTAAATCTGCTGTTAACCTGCAGAATTTCAGTCTGAGTTTCATTTTACGGCTATAGTTGAAAGTGTTTAACAGCTTTTGAAGTGTTATATATGTCTGTGTTTGTTGATGTCATTTTTGTTGTATTATTTATTATGTAGCAAGAAATATAATTGCATTCTTTCTTTTTGTCTGATATACAAGATTTACTTTGTTTATAATTTGGACCAAAAGTTTGACTTTTCATTTTTATGATTTTTTTTTTAAACTCTTCCTATACTTAAATTATAATCTTGTGTAAATGATATGAAATAGGAATACATGCATAGCCGCCACATATACAATAATCTCTGCTTTTCATTTTCTTGCATAACACAAAAATGTTTTCTTATGTTTAGAATTGCTATGCTACAAATTATGCTGAGCCACATTTCAACTAATAAAGTGTAATATTCAATATTTTTGTTTCTGTGTTTTTACAGAAAACATGTTGAGCATGCTAATGCACAATGTTTAGTGGCAATATTCTCATATTAACCCTTTCATGAATATCAGTTTGCACACACACATTTACGTTACACATGTACATTACTGTCTTGTGTTGCATGCACATGCTAGAATATACATGCATAAATCATACATAGCATCTGTTAATAACACACACATGCACTTAAACAATAAAGAACATCCACACAGTGCCAGCCAGCATTTTGTTTTGTTCAGCATGCATGTGTATGAGTGTGTGTGTAAGTGAGGGAGTGAAACAGATGAGATCAGCGATCCTAATTCACCATCAGCTCCTCTAACAGAGGGATTTTCCAGGGCTTTATCCGGCTCTGAGGCCCACACACAATACAAACCTCTGCCTAATCACTTCTGCCCTGAACAAACCAGAACCACCAACAGCACCCAATCATATTTCCATAAAACTCAATGCACTGATTTCTTTCAAGAAAAATAAATGATTTTACAAGTTTATCTATACCATCATATTTACCGTTAGTGACATCACAAAATCCAGGTCCTGCTGACTTTATAGACGGATAGATTGTTAGATATCAGAAAATCATCATACCCTGTGAAAACCTTTACCTTTTATCACATTACACCTTAGAAAATAAAATAAATTAAGTTAAAATTTTTTTAACCCTCATCATTAAAGTAAAATTATAATAAAAAAAAAATTGGAGGATTAATTAAACCATTATAAACTTGCTCAGGTTCAAGCAATCAACTTCCAGATTAAACACTAGGCAAATTGCCCCACCTGACATAAATAGTAGTGGTGTTGATTACTTCAGAATAAAACAAGCTGTTTCTTGAAGACTCCACTGTTAGTAGCGCATGGTACGGCTAATAATTCACCATGGTTGGGAAAGTGCTTTTAAAAGAACTCTGGGATAACGTTAGTTAGGAGAAAGCTACAAAACTTTTCAAAGGCTTTATCTATCCGTTGGAGTACTGTTCAGAGCATCATTAAGAAGTGGAAAGCGTATGGCAACACCAGCACGTTGCCTAGATCAGACCATCCATCGAAAGGGGATGACAGAGCCAGGAGGACATTGATAAGAGAAGCTACCAGGAGGCCAAAGGCAACTTTGAAGGAGTTACAAGGCTTTATGGTTGGGTCTGGTCAGTCTGTGCATGTGACAATTATCTCCCAAGTTGGCCTGTATCGCCGTTCTCCTTTGTGCTATGCAAAAACACATTTGGAAGAGTCTGAGTCCTGAAATGTTTTCCTTAAAAACGTAATTTCTTTACGACTAAAGAAAGAAAGACATGAACATCTTGGATGACATGGGGGTGAGTACATTATCTGTAAATGTTTGTTCTGGAAGTGAGCTACTCCTTTAAGGATAAGGTGAATGTCCTTAAGTGGCCAATTCAGAGCCCTGATTTAAATCCAACTGAAAATCTGTGGATGGAATTGAAGAGAGCGGTCCATTGTCGCTCACCACAGAATTTGACTGAACTTGAGCAATTTTGCAAGAAAGAATGGGCAAATATTCCCCAATCAAGGTGTGCAAAGCTAGTACAGAAATTTCCAAAAAGACTGATGGCTGTGATTAAAGCAAAAGGTGGCTCTATGAAGTATTAAAGGAGAAGTCCACTTCCAGAACAAAATTTACAGATGATTTACTCACCCTCTCATCATCCAAGATGTTTATGTCTTTCTTTTTTCAGCCAAGAAGAAATTGTTTCTTGAGGAAAACATTTTAGGATTCATCTCCATATAGTGGACTTCTATGGTGCCCCCAAGTTTGAACTTACAAAATGCAGTTTAAATGCAGCTTCAAATGGCTCTATATGATCCCAGCCAAGGAAGAAACGTCTTATCTAGTGAAACAATTTCAAAACAAATTGACAATTTATATACTTTTTAACCTCAAATGCTCGTCTTGTCTAGTCTCTGCAATGCGCATGCGTAGTCTGAGTAATCTGGGTTAATACAGTTAGGTTATGTCGAAAAACCTGTCTTGTTTTCTTCTTTAACATCAAAATCATCCTACATCACTGTTTTACATTTTTTTTGTAAAGGGCGTTTGATTTTCTTTACATGTTCACTTTGTAAACACTGGTATTTCTGCAGTGATGTAGGACGATTTTGAAGTTGGGGAAGAAAACGGGATGGGAGTTTTTCGACATACCCCAACTGTATTGACCATATTGAACCAGAAAAAAGTTGATGCAGACTTAGACAAGACGAGCGTCTGAGGTTAAAAAGTATATAAATTGTCAATTTGTTTTGAAAATGACCAAGTGTTTCGCTAGATAAGACTCTTCTTTCTCGGCTGGGATCATTTAGAGCCATTTGAAGCTGCATTTAAACTGCATTTTGGAAGTTCAACCTGGAGGCACCATAGAAGTCCACTATATGGTGAACATCCCTAAATTTTTTCCTCAAGAAACATAATGTCTTATTGACTGAAGAAAGAAAGACACGAATATCTTGGATGACAAGGGGGTGAGTAAATTACCTTTAAATTTTGGTTCTGGAAGTGAACTTCTCCTTTAAATCAAGGGACTGATGACTTTTCCAACCCTGATATTCAATCTTTTTTGTTTGTTTTTTTATTAATTTGCAAAACTTGTGTTTTTTCTTTCATTGGTTTGATGTTGTAAGACCAAAATTGTAAATAAAGCTGGAGAAGTTATTTGGAATGGGGTTTGATTTCAGGCTGTATGACAAATAAAGTAACTATTTCAAAGAGGTATGATGATTCTCTACAGACACTGTAGATAGAACAATAGAACAATAATTTTATTACGATAGAATGAATGAACACATGAATGAATGCTAGACAGATAGATAGATAGACTCAAACAACAATGCTACTCTTTTATGTGACCATCAAGATTAAAGGTTTCAAGTTCTAAAACTGGACAGATGAGTGAGAGCCAGACTGCAGGTCAAACCTGAGAGACAGATGAGGGATGTTTTCACATGTTAGCTTCATGCTCTGAGCAACAATGGCTTTCCTGTGCTCAGGGATTTCGCTGCATGTATCTGAACACAGATGGATCATATCTGTCAGCGCAGGGCCTCTCTTGAGCCTCGGGATCGGACGGACATTGTGCGTGTGCAGATGCGTGACATTATTCTGAGGATGTGCGATTTGTGTGTTTTCTGCATTCAAGTCAGCACTAACTCGAAATCCACATTAACTTTCCATTAAAATCAACTTTCCAAAGCAAATTTTAGTAGTCCGCCTCACCAAAATCTGATTGGTGGATGTGTTGTGTACTTCAGGCCTCGAAAATATACACCCCCTTCACTATGAGCCCTGGTGTTCCTGTCTTAATCTCACTCTCGTTGAGTTTAATGCAGAGAGAGGTGAGTGGAGTGTGCTTGATATGGGATGCCCCCTTTAGCTTCTGCCTCTCGGGGGGGATTATGTCGTCACGCCGGGCCCCGAGGCCATTATAAATGCCCCCTATGGCCCCTTTGTGGTCCGTCAGACCAGCTCTACTAGGTGTGGGCAGGAGATGCTCCGTAAACTCTTCTGTGTCGCTCAACTAGAATTAGCCCCATAGATTTAGCCTTTAGCATCGATGTTCAGGTCTCTCTGACAAAACCCTCCAAATTTTCTACGCGTGCACACACAACCACACACACCTCATGTTTCTTTAGCAGTCTGGGTGTTGTGCAGGCGGAGAGAAACAACGTTGGCAGAGACGACCTGCGTGCGGCTACATGTGTGACCGTTTACTCGCGGCTTCCCACACGGCCTTAGCTAACGGCTAATTCTATTAAGCGGACTTTCGTCACTCTTTCCAACCTTGTTTGTTTTTGCGGCAGCTTCTAACAAGTAGCTAAGGATTTCACTTTTTGTGGACTTTTTAAAAAGTTTATTTTTTTTCTTAAAGACACTACAAATAAGCTTCGCTTTTTGTTTTAGTTGGATCTCATAAATCACGATGTGGGAGTTCCGCTCTATGATGTTCTGGCGGGCCGTGTTCGCCGAGTTTTTCGGCACCATGTTCTTCGTCTTCTTCGGGATGGGCGCAGCGCTACGCTGGACCTCCGGGCCGTACCACGTTTTCCACACTGCTCTCTGCTTTGGTTTTGCTGCTGCTACGCTAATTCAATCCATCGGCCACATCAGCGGAGGACACATCAATCCGGCCGTCACCTTTGCCTACTTAGTCGGCTCTCAGATGTCCTTTTTCCGAGCTTTCTTCTATATTTGCGCTCAGTGCCTGGGGGCCATGGCAGGAGCCGCGGCCCTCTATGGAGTTACACCCAACAACATGAGAGGCACATTGGCACTTAACACGGTGAGTGCGACTCCAAAAATATTTTATATATTTTTTAATATTTTAAGAGTTTTTTTAATAAAATCTTAATATTTATTTAATATTTTTTTATTTAATTATTATTATTTTATGAATGCACATTTAGATTTTTTTTATGACAATCCAAATGTGTTTTTGTCCAAAATCTATTTATCTAATAAATCTGATTTATTGTATTTATACAGTATATAGTACATATCTAGTAGTACTCAGTACTGCACTAAAAGGTCTTTATTAATCATTTTTGTACCTGTTTTTGTCTCTACAGCTGCAGCCCGGCATGAGTCTCGGCATGGCGACTACAGTGGAGGTGTTTCTCACCATGCAGCTGGTTGTTTGCGTTTTCGCCGTCACCGATGAGAGACGAAATGGCCGTTTGGGTTCTGCCGCTCTGTCTATTGGCTTCTCTATCACCATGGGTCACCTAATGGGGGTGAGAATTAATATTTTAGCATTCGAATAACATTTTTAAACATTTTAAGTGCATAGCACACCAAAAAATGCATCTTGTTTGTCTTCGAATCAGATGTACTACACTGGAGCTGGCATGAACCCAGCTAGATCTTTCGCTCCGGCTATTATCATGAGGAATTTCATCAACCACTGGGTGAGAAACACAAACTAACGTTCTGAAACTCTCCCCTACTACATGGATAAAACATTTAATGGCCATCTTTTTCTCTTCTGACAGGTGTACTGGGTGGGACCCATGATTGGTGGTGCTATGGGTGCCATCTTGTATGATTTCATGCTGTTTCCCCGTATGCGGGGTCTCTCTGAGCGGCTAGCCACTCTCAAAGGCAGCCGACCCCCGGAGAGCGACAACCAGCAGGAGACCCGCGGAGAGCCCATCGAGCTGAAAACTCAAACCCTATAAACCTGCTAAGAACCTGTGGACCGAAATCTGGCTCTACCTCACTGGACCATCTCGCCGCCTCAAGCAAGCCTCAGTTATTAACTCCCACACTGACGGTCGCACATCCATGCTAAAATCATTAAGGAAGCAGAAATGAGTACAATACTTTGTTTAGTATACTAGGTTTGTTGCTAATCAAGGCAGGGCAGGGGGCGGAGCTGAGGCAGGGGATTAGGTGGGTGTGGGCGGGGTTGTTTATGGTGTGGGAGGGGCTAGAGCTGTTTATTTAGGCATGCTTTTCACTTTTCATCTGACTTCACTTTCACGATTCATTTTCAATTTCGTTTTCTACAACAACAAGATGTGGATGTATGCAACTTAACCAGGGTTTCACACTTAATTTTATGTGGGTGTGCAAGTGAGTGCAAATGTGTGGGTCATTTTGTGTGTGTGAGGGAGAACGTGCCCAGGTATGTACGTGTGTTTAGCTTGTGCATGACTAAAAGTGTATGTGTGAGTGTGTCTGTCTGCTGAGCGATTATTTTGGGTTTTTATCATTACAGCTCTCGTGTTTGTACCATTTTCCTTATTTTTACGGGACTCGAAGACACCCCAGACTGTATTGTTTGCAATGATACTTCATTCACTTTGACGTTGACACAAACCACCCGTGGACTGAGCTGTTTGAAACACAGCCGGTCTTTGCCGCCAGTCTTTGCATTACTTCTCAAGTTTACAGTGTCTGTGTTGCCTTTCATTAAATCTTGTTTGAGGATAACATCCATGACTGGGCAAAAAATATGAATCATATTTGAATGCAAATAAATACATAAAAAAGAAAAGGGGCCTTTGTATGTATCACATGCGCACACGCTGCATTTTGCTCATAGTATTAATGATGCAGGAACTAATATTTACACTAGACGGCGCTGTACAACAGTTTGTGATCTTAAAACATTCGGCTGGCATTAAGAGCTTTATTATGACGGGGGTTAATGAGAGATAAAGACATTTAGGAATAGAAACTGGGAACAAGAAAAATACCAGTACCTGTTTACAATAAAACATAATTAAATGCAGTAGTAAAAACGGGATACAAAACACAAACTCAATTCCATGAAATCAGTATTACCTTTAGTGAATTTACAGTCTCAGGATAAGAAATATTGATGACTCATCTTGCACTACAGTTTCTTTGTCCAATAAAATTTTGTATATAATGACAATGCCCCTACCCTGACACTTGAACAGTTTGATAAGTGAAAGGAATTACATTATTTGCAACTTGTTTTATATCCACCTTATACTTCAACGCAGACGGATGACGGTTCACCATCATTCAACAATAACAACGTGCATAAACGGTAAAAACTGTTTGCACTACAAACCACTGTGTTCACAATTAAGACAAATCATTAAAATGATATGGCAAGACACAAGAATTTGCAATATAAAGCAGCAAAACGAGCTGTTTTGTACAGCTAAATAGGGTTAGCTGGACACAAATGAGACCGGAAACCAGACACATAAATTTACAAATGGCCGCGCCCGCTCTTACGGAAAAAAATAAGGTGGATATAGTAAGAAATTACATACATATCTTATTTTTTAGTTTGTTTGTAATTAGTATAACTATTCGTTGTGCTTACTATTATCTAAAAGTTGATACACAGCGCCGCCATCTTGAAACGATCAGCAAGGAGCGCATAAAAAGTAGGTTAAGTCCAAACATTATGTGCACTCAAAAAGTTTACATATGCCTGCACAAAAATTTAGTGGAGAAATATTTAATGTTATAAGTCATGGGGATTGTTTGTTTATACCCCTACCTGTTCATTAGTCTCCACCAAATGACGGTTGTAAAACTTCAAAATGCCTTTTTAAAACCAATTTACAACTTTACAAACAAACGCATAACTATAATAAACATTAACATGAATACAATACATAAAACTAAATGAAAATACTAAAAGGAGGGCTGATATCAAATTCACAAATTTACATTCGACTTTCTTGCTGTCAAACGCATCCAAAATAAAAGTTTTTGTTTGCATATATGTGTGTACTGTGTATATTTATTGTGTATATATAAATACACAGACACACAGTATATATTTGAAAATTATTTACCTGTATATATTTATTAACATAAGCAATATATATAGGTATATTTAATATATAAACATATTTTTCTTAAAACTATCCATGCATGTGTGTGTATTCATATATACATACAAAAATATAAACAGTTCACACACATATTATGTAAACAAAAACTTGAAAGCAATTAATCAATTATATACATATATTTACATTTTATTTACAAATACCTGCTTTTTCTGACCATCAAAGAAGAAAGATGCATTTTGTCCACAGCATCTGGCAGTAAAATGTTATTGTAAATGTATTATAAAATGTAAAATGTTATTGTAATGGAAGTGAATAACAGAAATAGAGTAAAATATATATTTCTAACGGCAACGCTGATTTCCCTAAATACAATCAAGGTCAGGACACTAAATGTGTTCAAAATCAACCTCACTCTTACAACTTGACATGCAGGTGGTGTACAAGAGTAACACCTATTATCCAAAAATTGTCCAAACAAAAAAGAAAAGAGAAAAATATATCTGCGCAATATAATGGGAACATCACGCACAGTGCATAAACGTTTCAGGAGGGTTGTCTGTTTGTAAAGTCGTTCACAGGTGCTCATTTGGATTGAGGTCTGAGGCCTCATGCATAAAACTTCCCGTAGTTTCCATAGTGATAGTTTGCCTACTCACAAAAATATATAAAGCCTTGCATAAAGCCCTAATGCCCTCCATTGCCTTCATTTGCATAGGTTTGTATGCTCGTCCATGAACTCCTGGATTCACTCCAGCTCTTCCATTGAAGCAGCCATAAATGGTTGTTAAACTGCCTTCGGTTATTCATTGTAAGCACATGTATACTTCCGTGTTTCTCAATGAATCTGTCTGCAGAAACAAAACAAGTTCCAGGGAAGAACAACAAACTCAACTGACTAGTTGAAAACAGACAAACTGACTGTATAATACGTATATACAATGCATCGTCAGGGTGGCATTGATGGCATTCTTTGGTAACAATGACTTGAAAAATAACCACATTAGATAAGCTCAGTTTTTGCAAATTGACTTTATTACTCGTTTTGCATGTTCTGGTCTTATGGCTTTCACTGTAAGGTTTTTTTTTTTTATATTTTGAGCTGAGTGTCTCAGGGCAGATTAATGACAACACTGTTCTTGTGAAAACAAACAGATTGTCCTGGCAAAATGTCCTCTCGTGCTGTCCAAATGTCCCATCAATCAAGACTTTTCTCAAGTTTTCCTGCATGTTCCTGCTGGCATTTTGTCCTGTAGTGTCATGCGTGGAGCGATACCAAAAACAACCACTGACATTTGTCACAATACTCTATCGTTTGTCCTTTCAGCAGACCAAAACAGAGTCTAAAAGCATCACAGATGAAACAGAATTAGAACATGATTAATACTCAATATGTTTTAACGTCTATTTCCTCATGTTTATTCACAGGCGAGCTACATCGCATCTCGAATCCACGTGTTACTGAATGTTGGATTAATGCTGTTACAATCTATGTGGAGCTACTTAAGATTGCGGGGAATCTTGAGGAAAGAGGAACTACAGGGACGGAAGAGACATCTGACAGAGGTGATGCACAGTGATAAGCAGAATTACAAATCCGTCGCAATGCTACATTTCTAAAAAAGTTATCTATTCTTGGAAAAAGTTTGGTTAAAAAATTCACATGTTTTCGCTCAGAGGGAAGCACATTTGTGTCATAAGAACAGCTAGATAAAAGAAAAAATGAAGAAGTCTCTAAGGCTTTGTGCTTACCAGATATTCCTGCAGAGATGCACACCATCCATCCTTAACTTATCTTTCTCAGTGGTGTATGTACACACTACCCTTCAAACGTTTGAGGTCAGGAATGTTTTTTGAAAGAAATTAATACTTTTATTCAGCTAGGATGCATTAAATCGATAAAAAGTGGAAGACATTTATAGTTTGATAAAACATTCTATTTGTTCTCAAAGAATCCTTAAAAATGTTTCCATATGAAGCTGAATCAGAAGTGTTTCTTCAAGTAGCAAATCAGCATATTAGAATGATTTCTTAAAGATCTGAAAAGTTCTGAAAATCCAGTTTTACATCACAGAAATAAATTATACTTTAAAACATATTAAAACAGAAAGCAGTTATTTTAAATTGTAATAATATTTCAGTTTTTACTGTATTTTTAATGAAATAAATACAGCCTTGGTGAGCATAAGAGACAAAAATCTTACAGACCCCAAACGTTTGAACGCTAGTGTGTGCATAACCTCTCATTTCTTCTCGTTCACGGAATCCGTCTGAATTACAACCCTGCAATCCACCATTTATTCATCTAACGTTGGTTATTCAACAATCTTCTACCAATAATGACAATAATAAAGAGTAACCAGTCAGAGTAAAAGTCCATAAACTTAGGGATGATGAAAGCAGAAAATCTCAAAGCCCTTTGTATTCGACCCCAGTCTCAGGCTGATGATGTCACAGTTCCCTGTCCCAAAATGATGTTCTAGTGCAATTTCAGCATACTCCGTGGGTCCCTGTGGCCTGTTCTACAGGCGGTCGGCGTGCAGCTGATGGGGAGGGATCTGGATGAAGGCTGCGCTGGGGGCGCCTCCGATGGAGGGGATGGGTGTGGGGACGGGGGTGTTTGTGGCAGAGGAGGGCCCGGGGGTGCCTGGAGGGTACATGTAGCTCAGGAAGCCTGGCGAGGCGGCGTAGGGATACTGCTCGAAGGCCGAGGAGGCGTACTGAGTGTAGGCAGTGCTCAAGTCAAGGTACGGGGTCGTGGCGGTGGAGGTGACCTGTGCCGGCAGAACCAGACTGGGTTGCAGGAAGGCCTGAGGGTAAACATACGGCTGGCTGAGTCTGCAAAGATAAACACAAAAAGAGAGAGTTAACTATTAACTAGAGCTGCAGGATTATTGAAATAAAAGCAGAATCTTGATATGGCTTAGCGCAATTGTCATCATGTGGCCGAATCCGAATATTGTGTTCGGAAAGGAAGTGTGTGCTACAGAACCCCTAAAGTGAATAAATACGAGATGGGAGGAATAATATATTTCAGGGCTTTCTCATGCAATTATATCATTGGGTAATTATACTGTATATAAATTGTGGGCAGGGAGCCGCTATTAAAGGAGACGTCCAGTTCCAAAATAAAGATTCACATATAATGTACTCACCCNCTTGTCATCCAAGATGTTCATGTCTTTCTTTCTTCAGTCGTAAAGAAATTATGTTTTTTGAGGAAAACATTTCTGCATTTTTCTCCATATAACGGACTCTCTCCCTGAACTCTGTGTATTCTGGTTCAAGACAGTTAGGGTATGTCGAAAAACTCTAATCGTATTTTCTTCCTCAACTTCAAAAATCATTTCAAAATCATCCTACATCACTGCAGAAGTACCTGTACCAAAGTGAACGTGCAAAGAAGATCAAACGCCCTTAACAAAAAAGGTAAAACAGCAATATATGACGATTTTGAAGTTGAGGGAGAACATGAGATGGGAGTTTTTTCGACATACCCTAACTGTCATGAACCGGAAAAAAAAAAACACTCCAGGCAGAGTAAGACCCTAGATAAGACCCTTCTTTCTCGGCTGGGATCGTTTATAACCGCATTTGTGATCTTTGAAGCCACATTTAAACTGCATTTTGGAAGTTCAAAATCGGGGCACCATATCAGTCCATTATATGGAGAAAAATCCTGAAAAGTTTTCCTCAAAAAACTTCTTTACAACTGAAGAAAGAAAGACATGAACATCTTGGATGACCTGTTTTGGAAGTGGACTTCTCCTTACGTGGATCACTGAAATCACTTTTGAATGCACGCTCAAGTTTTACTTTCACTTTCGAGATTCACGATCATATGAATGTTTGTCAGTGGTGCTCAGGATCTAAAAATCATTCGCCATATTCGTCATCATTCGCCATTCGTCTGATCAGTCATCCCTCTTTACTCGGTTTATGTGGTAAGTGAAATTTTATGTACTGTAATATAACAGCAAGCGGCTAACCATGTCCCTTTAGTGGCTCCTTAGAACGCGTTCGTCGTTTTCCATGCCTTTCCAAATATGGATTCAAATATGGCACATCCCAAGTGCTAGGTGTTTCAGAGTAAAGCGCAACACTGTGTTCATTTACATGCTGTTTTCAGTGTCTCAGAGTGACCTGTGTCATAGTAAATGCTGCTCCATACAAACATTTCGAATTTTGCTCTGAGTTTGAGTTGCTTTAACCTGACTTTGCATTAAACATCTTCCCAAACTAGTAAGAGCATGAAAAACACATTATTGTAATCAACATCTTGTTTGTATTTTGCTATAAAACTGACAGATTTTGAAAGCTGAAATTTTGGAATATCTCCCGGTGCTCCCAATCTGGGCCATTTGCATGCACAATAGGCTAGAATATACTCTCAGAATATTATATTATATAACTTTAATCTCATTATTGCTACAAATTAATTCTCGAAACATTTCGACTTTATTCTTGAAACTTTATTCTCATAATATTTAGACCTTATTCTCATAATTTTGACTTTATTCTCGAAACATTTCGACTTTATTCTCGAAACATTTCGACTTTATTCTCGAAACATTTCGATTTTATTCTCGAAACATTTCGACTTTATTCTCGAAACACTGACTTTATTTTCAAAATATTTTGACTTTATTCTCAAAATATTACGACTCTGATCTCGTAATCTTAGATATTTTTTCTTAGACATTTTTTTAAACGTGGCACTAAATCGCCATCGTAGAAACGCCTACGCTGCAAAAGATGCAAACGCAATGGTCATGCACGCCCATATACACCGACTACACACGTGGTAGTATGTTTGTAATAGGAAAGTATTAACAGGATTTAAAAACCGAAATTACTGACATTGAAAAATTGGTTAGAGTTTTTGAATTTCAGTTTCAGTTACTTTTCGATTGATCATCCAGCCCTACATCCAATCCATCAGAATCCCCCTTTTAGCCACCGCTATATTGAACATAAGAGGAAATTGCTGAGAGTGTGTAAAGAATCAGAACATCCAAACAAAGCCAGTTTAAAATCTGGATTGATGTCTTCTCCAAAAATGTCTGAGTATCACCAAAATATATTCTTCCAAAACTCTCAAAGCAAAACCAAAATATGAGCATGGGTTCCATCTGAGGTCTTGCATCTATTGCATAATGGGGAAACTGAAACTTAGGGAGCTTAGTTTTGGTTTACTGTCACTTTTGATTAATATAACACATCCTTGTTACTTCTAACATCTTACTGACCCCATACTTTCGAACAGTAGTGTAATGTATCCGTAGCATGAATAAACATGGTGTATTATTATTAGTGCAGCTACTCTGACCTGCTCACTGACCTCATTAATATTTCTCATGAGTTTCTGCCTGATGATATCACAGCCAAACATCAGAGCAAACTGAACTACTACAGAGGGAGAAAGAGAGACCGAAGGCTGCTACCCAAAGCTCAGACCCATGAGCCACTCTCAGAAACAAAGAGGAACCCAGAGGGCCCGCCGACACCGAGCTCAAAATATTGAAAACACAAAGCCGACAACATCCTCATACTCAGCCGAACACGCTCACACATCTGCAGCAGCATACACTTCCCTTCATACACGAGCAAATACACAGCTGCAGTGTCACTCGCCTGCCAGTCCCTCGCTGGCGTCCTGGGCTGAAGGATGATTTATAGGGACTGACAGTGGCTTTGTGGAGTAGGCAAATCAACCGAGTCTGCCGTCCTTACTGACCCTATTCATCCTAGCAAACGCTAATGCAGACAGGGAAATACAGGGATTGAGAGAGACAAGGAGGAGGAGAGAGAGAAACAGAGACGAGGCAAAATAAAAAAGACCAAAGATGACAAGGGTGTGAGGACTTACAAAGTAGGGCGAGTTGATTGCTACAAATTAGTTGGAAATGAGTGCATGCTCTGTGCTGCCTACGTAGACAGCTTTCTAACCCTTATAAGATAAACTTACTGGGTCGTGGAGCCTTTGTAATGTGTTGCTTAAAAAAATAAGAGGTATAAATTTTCTTTTTCGTCTTTTTGCGAAAAGGATGCATGTTTATGCATTTTTTTTTTGACCTCACATTTAGCAAGCTCACATTCAGATCAGCTTCCATCCAATCATCCATCTCCATTTTTTATTTTTGTTTTTTTTTTAAACCTGTTTCACTTGAATGTACGTGAATACAAAGGAAAAGAATCTACAAGATCTTTTTGGGTCACTTTGCAACTCTTAAAGGGATAGTTCGCCCAAAAATGAAAATTCCAAAAAAGGAAAATTCTTTTATTAATTACTCATCCTCATGTTCCAACTTCATGGTTACAATGAGGTTACAACATCATTAGAAAGCTGCCTTAAAACAGTGTTTTCAATCATTCCACATTTGGAATTGTTCCCTATTAAAATTCTGACTATAGTAAACACTGCAGTATTCCATGTAAACATAAAACCTGTCAACATTGATATTTTAGTATGTTTGAGTGTTTATCTGTCATTTTTTGGGTTTGGATGGTTTTGATGATGATTTTGGGGATGCAGGAAGCTGCAGCTTCTGTGCATGAGAGCGAAAAAAGGACAGAAGCACAAAGAGAACTGAAGAGACACGGAAGGGAGAGCAAATTATGACGACAAAGAGGAAGGACGAATGATCTTAGGTCGTGCCGTCGTGCCCAGAGCAGAATATCACTTTTAGCAGCCCCAGCTGTTGGGTGTGGGGCAGAGACAGGAAGAGACAGAGGGGTTTTTAAAGGTCATATCTTACCAGGCAAATACAGAAACAAATAGCGCAATCATTAAATTACTGATGAATTAGTGTAGGGGGCATTTTGGGAGAGGGCCACCCTTGTCACGTCACTCTAATTAAATGCAGCGCTGCTGAAAAGAGGACTTGCATGACAATGTAGGGCACAGAGATTCACAGCTGTCTGAAATGAATATGCATAACCCTAAAAACATAACAAATGTGTAAAATAAGGTTCCATTAGCTAATGTATGTAACATGAACAAACAATGAACGAGACATTTATTACACTATTTATTAATCTTTCTTTATGTTAGTTAATAAAAATACAGTCGTTCATTGTTAGTTCTTGTTAATTCACAGTGCATTAACTATTGTTAACAAACACAACTTGTGATTTTAATAATGCTTTGGTAAATGTTGAAATTAACATTAACTAAGATAAATCAGTTCTGTAGATCTATTGTTCATTCTTAGTCAAAAAAAAGTAGTTAACTAATGTTAACTAATGAACCTTATTGTAAAGCGTTACCAGTAATATTTGTATCTTTCTACTCAGAAAAGGAAAAAAATATATATTATTTTTATTCAGCCAGGAATGTTTCCGCCACTGATTGAAAAGTAAAGGTAAATTTTTTATCTAACAATTCTTATAACAATTTTCTCACAATTCCTCCTTTTTTTTCCTCAGAATTCTGTGATATAAAATTGCAATTGTGAGTTATAAAGTCAAAAATTCAAGTTTGTCATGCAATCCTGACTTTTTTCTAACAATTCTGACTTTATAACCCACAATTGCAAGGCACACAATTCTGAGAAAAAAAGTCAGAAATCCAAGTTTATCTCATGCAGTTCTGCAAATCTTGCAATTTTGACTATTTGTCTAACAATTCTGACTTTTTTTCCTCAGAATTGTGTGATATAACCTTGCAACTGTGAGTTATAAAGTCAGAAATCAATGTTTATATCATGCACTTCTGCAATTCTTGAAATTTTGATTTTTGTCTTGCAATTCTGACTTTTTTCTAACAATTCTGCCTTTTTTTCTCAGAATTGTGTAATATAACCTCACAATTGTGAGTTATAAAGTCAGAAATCAAAGTTTATATCATGCGCTTCTGCAATTCTTGAAATGTTTGCAATTCTGACTTTTTTCTAACAATTCTCAACTTTCAACTTTTTTCTTCACAATTGCCAGTTTATATCACACAGTTATGAGATAAAAGTCGTTATTTTTTATTCAATGGTATAAACTGGCTTCCACAGCAAGGAATTGATCAAAAGTGACAGTAATAGCATTTATAATGTTCAAAAAAAATAATAATTCTATTTCTAATAGATTTTGTTATTTAAACTTTCTATTCACTAAAAAAAAATCCAAATTCTTCACAGAATCTGAATCCAAAGATAAAAATGTATCACAATTTCCACAATTACATAAGCAGCACAAATATTTTCAGCATTGATAATAATAAGAAATGTTTCTTGAGCAGCAAATTATTACTGTACAGTTATTGCCGTTTTACTGTGTTTTTGATTTAACAAAAAAAGTGCAGACTTCTTTAAAAAAATCATTAAAAACAATGATTTTTTTTTTTTGTATGAATCAATATATATTATGCATCTTGAATAAAAATTACAAGATACAAGATTACCGACAATGTCACATGGCTGCTCGCTGGTACAGTGGTGTGAATGTCACCACCAAGTGATAAAGGTCAAATGTCAGTAAATGTATATTAGGCTTGAGGCACATTACAAGTCAATAGGAGAGACATGAGTGTGTATGTGTATCTGAGATGCTCAAGTAGTTTGATCCTCATTGTGCTGGTTCAGCAGAGCTCCCTAAACCTGCAGACCTCCTAGCCAACACCCAACCCCCAACCACAGGGGGTTTGCAGTGGCACCCTCCGCATTTTGTAATCCCCATCTCTAGCACCCTGCTAAAGCCTCCTACCTCAGAAAGCCCCAACACCAACACCCTTCTCCCCAGACGGGAAAAATCCCTCTAATGCCAGCCAACAGATGGCGAGAGTGCCAACCCGGAACAACAGCAGGGGGACGTCTTCCTTTCAACAAGGACGTGCTACTCAATAACTGAGCTAACTGAGTAGTGATAAACCAACGCACGTCTCATATAGCAAAACTGACAATGGATGCTTTGTTTAGAACAAATACTCTCACATCCTAATCAGAACTGACATCTCTTTAGTTACCTTGAAGATATAGTTCACTGAAAAATAAAAATCCATCATTTACTCATGTCATTCCAAACCTGCATGAAAAATACAATGAAAGTCAATGTTTTTTTTTTTTTTGGACCTCATTGCTCAACTTTCTATAGGAAGTTACAGTTTTGAAACAACATGAGGGTGATTAAATGACAGAATTGACATTTCTGGATGTAGTATTTCTTTAATCAGGCCTTATGCTAACTGTTAGCATCTTCAAATAGCCCTCAGCTAACATACTGTTGTGGGTCTGTTTGTTGTTTGCAGTCTGTTGGCCATTACAGTAGCAGTGTTAAGTTCTGCTCTAATACGTTTTTTATTATTAGCATTGACCGTTCTCAAAGAGGAAGTTAATGAGTAGGGTTAATGATCAGTAGCACTATTAACTGATGTTGCAAACAGAGCCACAATGTACAGGACACCTGTACAAACAAAAGACTCTGACAGTGAGTTTAAATAGAGACCCCCAACGATGAACAAGACCCTTTAACTTTAGGATAAAAAGACATACAGGCTGTGTACACAAAATACAGCACTCACTGCTCTTCTAAACGCTAAATCTCACTCTGTACACACAGAGATTGGTTGTTAACAAGAGTTACAACCTCTTTCTACAACCAGATTCACATCTGTAAAATTCAGCTAGTGACTGAACTGTATTTGTATTTCATTTTACGATCGGTACATTAAATATTAACTGTATGGTTAATGTCCAGTTTGCAGAACTTAGGTACTGTTTGTGTTGTTTTTAGCACAATGACCAAACGGTTATTATACTATAATAACAATAAGAAACTAAACATCCATTTGGGGTCAGTAAGCTGTTTGGAACTTTTTGTAAATTCTTTGTAAGTCTCTTCTGCTCAAAAAGGCTGCATATTTAATAAAAAAATAGTAATATTGTGAAATATTATTACAATTTAAAATAGCTGTTTTTTATTTAAATATACTGTAAATGTAATTTATTCCTGTGATCAACGCTGAATTCTCAGCATCATTACTTCAGTCTCCAGTGTCACATGATCCTTCAGAAATCATTTTAATAGGCTGATTTGCTACGCAAGAAACATCTCAGTAAAAAAAACACTTATAAATTAAATAAATAAATAACATTATTAATGACTATTAAATTAATTGAATTTGTCCTTCAGTGTAATTTATTTCAAAGACATTCATTTTTGTTATTTTATTTATTAATATTGTTTATGATTGTTATTATTATTGTTTTTTTTCTAATTATTAATAAGAGAATATCTAAAGAGGTAGAAAGAGGTGCAAATATATATATTTGCAACAACACAAATAACTATAACAGTCATAACAATAATAATTTTAGCCCATATTACTAATAATATTATAATATTTCACAATATTACTATTTAGCTGTATTTTAACTACTTGACGTTGTTGTGCATAAGTCACTTCTTTCAAAATCAAAAATAAATTGGTAACGCTTTACAATAAAGTGTGATTTGTTGACAGTTAATGTATTAAAATGAACAAAAAAATGAACAACACATTACAGTATTTATTAATCTTTTTTAATGTTAGTTAATAAAAATTCAGTCGTTCATTTCTTGTTCATGTTAGTTCACATTGCATTAACTAATGTTAACAAACACAACTTGTGATTTTAATAATGCATTAGTAAATGCTGAAATTAACAATATCTAAGATTAATAAATGCTGTAGAAGTATTGTTCGTTCTTAGTTCATGTTAACCAATGTAGTTAACTAATGTTAACTAATAACCCTTATTATAAGTGTTACCAAAAACTATTAAACAATTATAATTGAGCATCTTAGGGAAATTATGCATCTTAAACCATTATATTTTCCATATAAATTTGTCATGCTTCCAAAAGCTTTAAGTACCTTATGTACTAACAATCATAACTGTGGCCTTTATGACTTTATGACTTAAGATCTACCTTTGTGCAGAAAAAATATGGGTTTGGTATAACATGAGGCCAATTAAACAGTGATATATTTTTTAATGAACTATTACTTTGAAATATATGTGAAATAGAACCCAGATGTGGGTGAGTATGTGTAGCTGGGATTGGGAACAAGAAAGCTGTGTATAGACAGAGAGACAAAGAAAGAGAGATGAAGGTTTGTTTTGCATAACACCTGGCTGGTTAGCAGACTTGAGGCAGGTGGTGACCTAACTGACAGACAAACAGGTCAAACAGGATAGGGAAGAGAGACAGAGAGTCGAGAAAGTAAAAGAAAGAGAAACGCTGTCAGAGAGAAACCAAGAGGGAAATGCAGAAAGAGGAAGAGAGTAAAAAGAGAGAAACCGAGAGCAAGTGACAGTACAAGAGAGAAATTGGGAAGGAGGCAGAAAGATGAAAATAAACCGCAGACGCTACTGTAAACACACGACAACAAAAAATACTGAGGAAGAGCTGCGCTAACGTTCATGGCTCGTGTCCTCAGATCTGACTGAGATGGGATGTGTGAGAGAAGAGAGCAGCGGAAGAAGCCAGATTGTTAAGAATAACTGACAGTTTTAGGCTAAATGAAACTGCAGTTTTGACAGGACTGGTTCTGAGGGGTCGTGCTAGGATTTCGTGTTATTTATGCCCAAACGGTCCTCCCTCACCCCTGACATTTGCAGAATGAGAAGAGATGCTTACCCATACTGCCTCTGGATCAGGGCTGGATGAACCTGCTGTACTCCAGTCGAGTATCCTGTGACAACAAGAGGAAAACAAGAGATTAAAATCCAGTTATGAGAGTTGAAGGGACAGCTCATCCAGAAATGAGGGTGAGCAAATGACGACAGAGTTTAATTACAGATGACAGAGCCCAAAAAGAGCCCAAAAGAAGATATTTGTACAAAAAAAAAAAAAAAAAAAAACCTGGTCATCCCATTGACTTTCATTTTGTGAACAAAAACAGCTTTTCTCAAGCTTCATGTCTTTAATCTAAAATGGCAGATACATTTGGTGTTTTTTTTTTTGTCCTTTATGGATTTTGACAGGTCACTATGAACTGTTATAATTTAAAGGGGTCATCGGATACCCATTTTCCAAGTTGATATGATTCTTTAGGGTCTTAATGAAAGTCTATAATATACTTTGGTTGAAAATTCTCAATGTTTGTGTAAAACAACACCCTTTTTATCTTGCCAAAATCAGCTCTGCAAAAATCATCTCATTCTGGTCGAGGCTGCTTTAAATGCAAATGAGCTCTGCTC
>JAHKKF010494947.1:0-10154 GCA_019740295.1 Labeo calbasu | reverse complement strand
TTATTTATTATTTTGTCCTGTGTTTTGTGTGTTGTTGTTGGTGGTGGTGGTGTTTTTTATTTTACTTTATTTTATTTTATTTATTTTATTTTATTTTTGTCCTTTGTGCGGAGGTTTTATTTTTTTTTGTTTTGTTTGTGTTTTATTTTGTGTGTGGGATGTTTTGTTTTGTTTTTGTTTCTTGTATTTTAACGTTTATGATGTTTAAAGTTTAATGTTCCTTTAAATTCTCCCCCCTGCATGTATACGAACTGTTTGAAATTTTTCTTAACTACAAATGTGTGGTAATTGCATGATACAGTCACACTACAAAACATTTGTCTAATACGATAGGTGTCTTCAAAAATTTGTCACATCCTGAAATTGCAGTATTGAATAGGTTTTGTCTAAGCATGCATTATGACGTCACCTCCGGGTTCGGCTGAAATTGTAGTAGATAGCAATTTTCGTACTTGGACATGCGGTTATTGTCACTCCCTCTACGTCTGATAATAGAGGAGTTCTCTGTTAAGTAACAGGGTGGATTTGTTTGAAGTTCTTAGTAATAGTAACCACTGTTGCTAAGTAACTGTTGTACTATGAAGCAATAATAATCATGTGCTTCTGAGACGATTGTTTCATGGTTTTTTTATTATTTTTCTTTTTTTTTCGAAAGATTTAAAGATCAGTGTCTGACATTCTTACAGGCAAATACCAACAGTACTCGTCTTTTGCTGAGGAAACGCGTAAGATCAGTATATAAACCTGTCATAAGGTTTACCTTGTGCTCTCTCCACACACTCGCCTTCTTCTCTTCAATAATGCTGTGTAAGTGAAAGTCAAGTGCAGTTCGCCTCTATATGTAGCTCTGTCTATTTCAACAAGAAGAGCACTACATCCCCTCCACTTGAACATTACTAAAAGGGTTTTCCAGCCTGATGCCTTACGAAAACCTTTTAGCGTTCTATTAAGCGGTTCCACACAAGTGAGAGTGCTGTTTTATGGTTGTTAGCACATTCCTATGCAGTTGCTAGGGTGGTTGTTAGGGTGTTATGGGATGTTTGCAATGACATCGCTATGCTTTTGTTAAGGTGTTCTGATATCGTTAGGATGTTGGTTTGAATGGGGTTTTGACTGCCTGTTGACATGTTGCTAGGGTGTTGCTATGGGATTGAAAAAATTATGGATGGTTGCTAGGATGTTGCTATGCTGTTGCTGATGATTTCTGATTGGTTGATTACATGTTACTATGTGTTTGCTAGAGTGTAAAGTAGGGTTGCAGAGGAGTGGAACATTTCAGCATCATAAATTTACAGACATTTTCCAGGATTTTTTGGAAAACTTTGGGAAACGTTTAGAAAATTTTCAGCCCCTTTGCAATCCTAGGGTAAAGGATGGTTGCCAGGCTGTTGCTATACCATAGATAAGGTGTTTTGATTGGTTAACATGTTGCTGTGGGGTTTTTTGAATATAGTATATGGTTTTCAGAGTGTTGCTATGTGGTGGGTAATACTGCTGTCTGGTTGCTAGGGTGTTGCTATGGGATTGGCAAAATTATGGATGGTTGCAGGGGTGTTGCTATGCAGTTGCTGATTATTTCTTCTGATTGGTTGATGAAATCTTGCCATGTGTTTGCTAGAGTGTAATGTAGGGTTTAAAGGGGCGGAAAATTTCCTGGAAACTAACCGGACATTTTCCAGGATTTTTTGAAAATCTTTGGGAGCCTTTTGGAAAGCTTGGAAAGGGTTGTAAAATTATGGATGGTTGAAATAGTGTTGCTATGCTGTTGCTCATGATTTCTGATTGGTTGATGACATGTTGCTATGTGTTTGGTGGAGTGTAATGTAGGGTTGTAAATGGACGGAAAATTTACAGTAAATTTTCAGAAACTTTCCAGGAATTTTTGGATCTTTGGGAACCTTTCGGAAAGTTTTCGGAAAGTTGCCATAAATGTTCTACCCCTTTGCAACTCTAGTGTAAAGAATGGTTGCCAGGCCGTTGATTAGATCAGTTTTTCCTATACATGTGGTAAAATATCATTATAACTAATATGTCTATGGGTCTGCTGTTTACATATGTCATGACTTCACTGTAATTATCTTTTTTTGTGTGTTTTTCCACAGGTGATGTCACAGTAGAGCTCCAGTTTCCTTCAGCTCCCTCTGGTAAGAGAGCCTAGTCCTACAACTGTACCTCCACTGCTTGATCCAAAATGGCTGCCACCAAAAGCGGTTACGAGGGGAAGATAGCCGGCCTATACGACCTAGACCGCACACTGGGCAAAGGCCATTTCGCCGTGGTCAAACTAGCCCGCCACGTATTCACAGGCCAACTAGTAGCAGTCAAAGTCATCGACAAGACAAAGCTTGACGACTTGGCGACCGGCCATTTGCTTCAAGAAGTCCGTTGCATGAAACTCGTCCAGCATCCCAATGTAGTGCGACTGTATGAGGTCATCGATACGCAGACCAAGCTGTACCTCATCCTAGAGTTGGGCGACGGAGGTGACATGTACGATTACATCTTGCGTCATGAAGGCGGGGTTGCCGAAGACACGGCGAAAGTGCACTTTGCGCAGATTGTACGAGCGATAGCCTACTGCCATCGTCTGCACGTTGTCCACAGGGATCTGAAGCCGGAGAATGTGGTGTTCTTCAGGCAGCAGGGGACAGTGAAGCTGACCGATTTCGGCTTCAGTAACCACTTTCAGCCCGGGACCATGTTGATGACCAGCTGTGGTTCACTAGCATACTCTGCTCCAGAAATACTGCTAGGCGAAGAGTATGACGCTCCAGCAGTGGGTAAGTGACAAAAGTCTTTCTTTGGACGTCGCACCTCCTACAGACTCTTGTGTCACATTTTTTCTTCTTCTGTCTGTTTCCAAGTGTGTTGTTTCATTCAGCCAATCAATCAGAATGCATTTAGAATCCCTGAAAATCACATTTGAGCCAAATTGCAATTCAAAATCATCCCCAAGATTGAAAGATACAGTAGGTGTATATGACTTCCTTCTTTCAGACAAATACATCGGGAGTTATATTAAAAATGTTCAAAAGAGATTCTAAAGATTCATAATTCATAGATTCTAAAGATTTTTAATTTCAAAGATTCAGATTTTAGGATTTCAAAGAAATGTTCTCTTCTATCTTTATGTTTCCAAGTGTGTCATTTTATTCAGTCAGTCAGACTTCAGTAGAGGGCTAAATTCTGTCCTTTCAAACTCTTAATTTACATGCAGCGCAGTCAAACTAATCTGCCAAGGGATTAAATCGCAGAAGGGCACAGGTCTGCACATCAAACTCTGTGTCTGTGTCACAAGAACACCGGGATGCCTCGCTCTTCTCTCCCCACGTGCCTCTTCTGGCTTTAATGCTGCCGTTTGCCGAGCGGAAATCTTCTACTGAATGAACAGCACATCTGTGCTCTAGCAGGGGTCAAGCTAGGAGATTTGTGTCAGGTCAGACCTACACATGACTCGATTGACTCAATCCAAATCCCTGCAGCAAATTCTCATAAGAGTCAAATTCTTACAGAATATACAGAAAATTAAGGGTAGTGAAATGGATTCCATACACCACTGACAAAGACCATTAAAAACCCATATCATCCGACCACAGTGATGTATAGAATGTTTTTGCTGCCTGCTGTACATTTTTCTGTTGTGTCAGGCAGTGCTTTGTCTGGGACTTTCTTGTACAGTATGTGCTGTAATGTTGTGTCTTTGAAAATTGTTTCGAGGATGAATGTGGCTAGTCGTGAACTTACGTTTCGTCTATCCATCATCCGTTCTATTGTTCAGACCCAGTCACCTTATTAAGCTCCAGAGACACAATATACGGCAAAAGAGAGGGGGAGAAATGAAAAGAAAGCAGATTTAGAGAGAGAGAGAGAGAGAGAGAGAGAGAGACTGGGGCAAGCAGAGAGACAGACTTTAGAGGACACTTGAGCTTAACATTGACTGAGGCAGGAGGATGAAGAGTAACAGGACTGACAACAAATAGATCTTTCTCTCTTTCTCTTTCTCTTTCTTTCTCTTTTTCTTTCTTGTTAGTGTCTATTTCCCGTTTAGTAGAGCTTTCTAGAGTACAGATGTGAGCTGAGCACAGACTTTGAACTACAGTATGTAGAGAGTCAAGATTCAAATGATTCTAAAGACTCTTAGGTTCTGAAGATTCTAGAATGCCGGTGATTTTAAAAAATTCCCAATTTGAAATATTCCAGACAATCTTTAGAATCCCAGAATTCTAGAGATTACAAAATGACAAAAATTTAGTTTTAAAAAATAGATAATGTATAGATTTACAGATTTTGAAGAATCTGATGATTTTAATAATTCTGAAGATTCAAAGGATTCTAAAGATTGTTAGATTCTGAAGATTCTAGAATGGCAATGATTATTGCCATAATATATGAAATATTCCAGACAGTCTTTAGAATTCCAAGATTCTAGAGATTATAAAATTATACAAATTTAGTTTTAAAGAATTGGATATTTATAGATTCACATATTCTGAAGAATCTGATTATTTTAATAATTCTGACAATTTCTGAGGACTCTTAGGTTGTAAAGATTCTAAAATGCCAATGATTCCAAACATTTCAAGATTCCAAATATTCCAGGCGATCTTTAGAATTCCAAGATTCTACAGATTACAAAATTACAAAAAATAGTTTTAAAGCATAAAGTATTTATAAATTCACAGATTCTGAAGAATCTAATGAGTTTAATACTTCTGAAGATTTATGGTCAAATGGTCAAAATAGATTTAAAGATTCATTAATTTTCTAAACATTATAAAAATGTACAGTTTCAAAGATTCTTTTTTTTTTTTCTTTTTCTTTTTAAAATTCCAAAGATTAAAAGATTTACAGTTTCAGAGATTAGAATTCTTAAGCTTCTAATTATTCGGTAGATTTAACATCCTTAACATCCCAGATTTAACACGGATTCAGAGATTCTAAAAATTCATAGTTTCAAAGATTCAGGTTTTAAAATTCTGAAGACTGAAAGATTGGAAAGAAAGGATTCATGGATTGAAATATTGGGTACACAGATTCTAAAGCTTCAGATTCATTCAGATTTTAAAAAATGTATAGTTTCATTAATAAATTCATAGATTTAAATATTCATACACCCTTGAAAATAAAGGTGCTTCACGATGCCATAGAAGAACCGTTTTTGTGTAAATGGTTCCATAAAAACCTTTAACATCTGAAGAACCTTTGTGTTTTACAAAAGGTTCTTTGTGGCGAAAGAAGGTTCTTCACATAAAAAAAGGTAAGATGGTTATAATAGATGGTTCTTTAAAGAACTTTTGACTGAATGCTTTTTTGTGGAACCAAAAAGCACAAATGGCATCGCTGTGAAGAACCTTTTAAAGCACTTTTATTTTTAAGAGTGTAGATTTAAAGATTCAAAATAGAATGAAGATCTAATGTTTTATAGATTTAAAATGGATTCAAAGATTCATACATATTTTCAAAAGTGACTAAATGACTAGTTGACTCTTTGGTCTTATGGAAACTTTGAATAAATAGACCAGTTTTAGGTTTCCCTGACCCTGGTCTGATGTATTTCTTAGGGTACATCAAGTTCTTGTGTCCAAAAATAGTTAAAGTGCAACAGAACAGAACACAATGAAGGTCTGGAGATGTGTTTTGCAATTTGAACTATTTTTAGTCTGACACGCTGTCTTATAAACGCAACACTGATGACGAACGGTGCAAAAATGTCATGAAGCTGGAGACTCAGCGAATGACAGACTTTAAAGCCAGAGAGAGAGAGACAGACTTTAGAGGACACTTGAGCTTAATATTGTGACACAGACAGGAGGATGAAGACTTACAGTGCTGACGCTGAACCCGTCTGTCTCTCATGCCGTCTTTCTCTCGTTCCAGTTCACTAGGGATTTCTAGAGCACAGATGTGTGCTCGGCTGCCATGTGTGCCCTTCCGCTCCTCTGCTCTGACATTATTAATATCATATTTGTATGATATTTTCTGCCAGAGCCTCATGTGACGGTGGGACGGTAATTCTCACAGAGGCTCCATGTGCCAGGATTAGATCTGCGCAAAGTGGGTCAGTCTCCGCAGAGACCCAGCAAAGCGTGCAAAGGAGGCTATACTCACACACACACACACACATGCTAGGATGCTGGAAGCGTGTGAACCTGAGGGCTTGTCTTACCTCTCCAAATGTAATCTAGCTACCAAAGGCGGAACTAGAGCAGATAAGGGCTGAGTAGTCACGCGTTACAGATGTTTAACTTACTGGGTCAGTCAGAATGAAAGGTAAACACGCATATAAACACAGTGGAGAAGGTTCAGTATAGCTGTAGCTTAGCAGTTAGCATTTTAGCCTGAATACAATTAGTGGTTCTCTCAGTGGTTCCTTGACTCTTCGTAATTAATGGTTTTTGGGTTTTTGAAGACAAGGGCATGTCGCACAACCTTCTCTTGTTAGCATCTAGCTAATTTGTTAGCTTCTACCAAGTTGCTGGATGCATTCATGGGTCATTCTATAATCAGGGGTGCATTTAGAATTTGACAATGTGAAGAAAAAAGTTTTCCTGTTTCCCAAAAACCCAAACATGACCTTACATAGCTGCTTTGAAACAATCTATATTGTATAAAGCTATATAAATAAAGGTGATCTGCAGGAATATGTGCATAAAATATGTGTGCTACTGTCCACCATGTTACCTTTACTGGGTAACACAGTTGACAGGTAACTTAGTTGACATTTTTAGTGTTTTGGGCCTATACTCAACATGGAAGCCTAGAACTACTGAGCATATGTTTAGATATATATTTTCATAAACAAAACATAAGTTTTAGTTCAGTTGTCTTGTTAAAATTTGCAGCAATAATACTTGTGTAACACCCACTCTTGACACAGGTTTGCTAGTTTAACCAATATTATGGGAAAGAGAGAGAACATCACTTCTAATGTTTCATCCATGTGCTTCTAGAGGAAATATCATCATGTGCAAATACTGCGAGAATTGGACAAACCATTCGTTTTTGAGGGGGGTTTTCTAGTGGGTAACTTAGTTGACATCACAAGTTATATCACAATAAACACTTATTATTTTTGAAGCGCACACCCAAATGTCTTGAAAACCTAATCTAACTGAAGGCAAAACTATGAAATTAATTTATATTTGAGGTCATTTTCTTGCTTGAATGCAGAGTAGAATGAGCAACTTTACAAATTCAGACAGTTGTAAACCAGGGTTGTATGTACTATAAACATAATTTTTGAACAAAAGATATGGCTTTTTCAAAATATAGTAGTGTGATTGGGAAAAATATAATTGTGTACTAGAAAATTAAGCATCTGGGCTTTATATTGATGAAATATATTAAAAATATACTTCACGGACATGAGATGTACCCACAATTATAGAATGACCCGTATGCTAAAATACTGTAGAACTGGAAGCATTTGCTTTTGTATGGTTACACAATTAGTCAAAATAAATTACAGCACTAAGCTATAACGTAATTTAGTTCTTTAACTACGATAAATATATGCTCAGCATGTTTCAGAGTGAAGCTTGGCAGCTTATGATCTCTCGATCTCCCGATTCACAATAAATGCTGCTTCAAATGAATTTTATCTATGCATCTGCTTTGAGTTTAAATCCTTTACAGTGCATTTTGAAGCCAACCATCTTCCTAAACTTGCTAAAGCAAATGAGAAATGCTTATAAACTGGCTGTTGTCAACCAAAGAAAAGCTTTAAGGTCTCTCTACGGTTTTCTGCCAAAATAAAACCTACGGCAATTCCCATCGGCTGACCCTGTGGCCCACTGCCTTGTAGTTTAATCAGCTCCTGAAGTTTGCTGGACATTGGCTGGCATCTGAAACTTTATCTGGAAAGCCTTCTTGTCTAGCAATTCTAGGTCAAGCTGATGCCTTTAACCTCAGTAGCAGGAGAGGGAAAGATGGGAAAGTGTAGAACACCTCTCTGGGAAGCTGATATGTAGTGAACAGAGAAGGGTCCGTTTCTACTGTATGTATGTGTGTGTGTGTGTGTGCGCAAATATTTCTTTTATTCTTTGTGTGTGTGTGTGTGTGGATGGCTGAATATTCATTAGCTCAATGAGAGGTTTTATTCATAGTCAGTAATCAGCTGCTCGGCTCTAATCCACTCACAAGAGTTCAGTCACTCGGTGCCAGCACACACACACACACACACACACACATTTAAGCTGTAATTGCCACTCTATTCAACACACAACATTTGAATGCATACAGGTTTTGTAAGGACCAAATGTCCTCTCATGTTTATGAGGAAAATGGCTGGATAAATATATTAAATATGTTAAAAATAAAATAGGCGTAGGTTTAGGATTAGGTCTAGAAATTATATCTTTATTTTTGTAAAAACAATAGAAGTCAATGGAAAGTCATCACTATGATGGAAAGCGCTCTCTCTCTCTCTTTGTGTGTGTGTTTGTGTGAAGCAGCTCAGTGTAATCAGGATTCTGGTTGTCGACACTGCTGATCAGAGATGTTCTGAGATAGATAAGCTGGGAGAGACTGACTCAGTGACATCTCACAAACTCACCCACACACACAAATTAAATGATAACACACACCTTCTCCACTATGCAGTCAAATGATTTCTGTTTCAAACATATGCTGTTCTTTTGAATTTTCTATTTAGGAAGGAATCCTGAATAGATACATGACTGTTTCCACAAAAATATTAAGCAACACTGTTGTTTTTAACACTGATAATAATCAGAAATGTTTCCTGAGCAGCAAATCGGCATATGTGAGCCTGGACCGCAAAGTAGCACTTTCTCCACCCAATACTTTCCTGTCATCTCTCCACTGTCCTCTCATAATAAAATGCATAAAAAACATAAATATAACTTGAAAAAAAAAGAAGAATTTCAAAGATTTTAAAGATTCAATGTTTCCAAAAATTTCAAAATTCTGTAGATTTTTTTTTTTTTTTTTTTTTTTTTTAAAAAGGGTGATTTGAAGAAACCTAGAATTCCATAACAGAGGTGATTTTTAAATATTTTAAACGTTCTAAAGATAAGACTCTAAGGCTACGTTTACACCAGTGTGCTTTTGTTTTAATACGCATAACTTTTGCTACGGTTACGCCTGCCGTTTACACTATTGCCTATCACTGCCCACATTCGATCTGCGTATCCTTGATGACCGTGTAAACAATAACATTGTGCTAATTATGAATGGTCATGTGACAAGCGTTTTCGGTTGTGTTTTTGAAACAGTGAAAACGTCAGTGTAGATGAAGATCGTTTTCACTTTAAAACTAGTGTAAACAGGGAGTAAGATTCAAAACAGTGCATTTCTACTATTATTGGAAGTCTGCTATTAGTTTTTATACAGGTCTACTGTCTACTATAATTGGAATCCTTAAAATTCTAGAATCTTAGAATCTGTACAAGACCTCAAGTCTCGAGACATTCTGTTTCACACGCTGTTGTCTCATTATGTAACCTCAACACAGATCGACACGCACAGCAGCTCCTTGTTAGCCCTCATTATGTGTAATATGTTTTGTGTAAACTGTAGTCACATGGCATTCACACACATTGTGCTGTACATGAAACTGTGCTCATACTGGCTCTGAGGCTCTAAGAGTTGTCTCGCTGTGACTTATGTTATTTTAACAAGATGGAGTGAGATAAGAAAAGCTTAAAATAACTGATTATTTCTGCCACCTCCACATATAACATTATTTGTCGAGGCAGATGTTCTCTTACAAAGTGCGTCTAAGAAACAAGTGCATAGGTTATATTTATGATGAATAAATGCTAAAGAAAACCGGTTGAGTACTACAATTCAGTTTTAGTTATAAGATTAATTCACTTGTTTAATCAAGGATATCATGATTTTGCACTTCGGTGTCATATTTCTATGTATGTCTGACCATATTTATATTAAGAGCTTTTGAGTGTGCTTAAAAAAATCCAATTTATGGCTTTCTGTAGATGTTAAATAACAAGCTGCATGTGTGCGTGTGCCAGTGTGAGACATGCGGTGCTCATGTCTGTCTGTCTGTCTGTATCTGTGGAGGAACACGCAGTACAGAGAGCAGAAGAGAGGCCTTATTGTTAGAGCTGTAAAGACACTGTTGGGACAATGCTGTCTCTCTGGACTGTCCCTCATGCTGATGCTTTGCTCTG
>JAHKKF010494943.1:0-21653 GCA_019740295.1 Labeo calbasu | reverse complement strand
GTCAAAGCTGAAAGCAGTATTAAACATCTTGGATACGATCTGGCACATTTGGTCTCGCTTCACTCGCCCAAAGAGATCATCTGATACGATAACGACGTAAATTGCGAATCAGCGGAGCCTGCATGGCTGATATTACGATAAAAGTGTCCATTACTTTTCAAGTGTATGTCATAATTTTCTCAGAGGACGGTGTGAAATGAAAGGCTGCGCATGGCCAATGAAATTTAATCATGTTTTTGTAGCATTTAAATGATTTTCGTCCTTGTCATTTTAAAAGAATGTGTCTGCTTTTGAACCAGTAGGCCTCATTGCTTAGTATGTGCTACGAGTTTTTCTTCTCTCTTCAAATCACATTTATATTTAATTTTCAGTTTCTGCAGGTGTGCGCTATGACAAATTCATTCCCTTTAGCTAAACTTTAATATACGCTTTCTGCGGGACACCCTGAAGACACAAATACACAGATTCACAAAGTTACTCCATGAATCACATTCTTGCAATAGTTTATGTTTGTGCAGTGCTCCTGCTCTTATTTTACCAAGCTTTTGCGTGACAGGGAATCGAAGACTCTATTTATTCGGCTGACATTTATTCTGTCATGCACATTGCAGGGACATTTAATGTTTACAAATATAAGTAAACACCTTAGCTTAAACAAATATTGGATGAGAAAAAAATTCATATTACAAAAATAAAACAATGCCAGTATTACAAAACATAACATTTAAAAGTGTATAAATCACTCGTTTTTTTAAAGAAACCCTGTCCAGCAGTGACATCAGCAGGTAAAGTTACAGCGAGAGTCCGCGTCTCTCTCGTCTTCCCTGAGCCCATTGAGTTTTAACAGACCCCCTAAAGCAGTGGTCGGCAACAGGCGGCACCCGGGCCAAAACCGGCCCACCAGCAATAATATCTGGCCCGCGCCCGCAGTCAGATTATTTTGATAATGGCTGGTTCTGAAATAGATCTGTCATGACAGCAACAGTTACTCACAATTTATTTAAATCGCCTTTGAATAAGTGCTTGCTGTTCTTGCTGTTAAGCACTTTTACTTTCAATTTCGCGATCATGCACACTCTGTGTAAAGGGAGCACATCTTACGACATAACACCGTGTCCTATTATGTGACACCAGGACATGCAATAAAAGGAGTTCCCCTTCGGTAACTCGAGCTACGTCGAAACACTTTGGGGAATGCCGTCAGCGAGCCATGCTTTGAAAACAGGTGTGTAATCAGTCCAAATGAGCAACGAGCCGTCACGGGCTGGGTGACGGGGAGACCAAGAGCATAAAAGCACATGCGGTGAGTAAGCCGGCAGCTTCTGTCATTTCAACAAGCGCTCTGTGTGTGCGTTTCACTCTGTTTTTCCACTCTGTGTGGCAGTCCACGACTTTTATTTGAGAGTGTACGCTATGTCCTCGTTAAAACAAAGGGCGAATTAAAACAGCAGCGTTATAGGCTGTGCGCGCCTCCCTGCCCGCGCTACATTACGGGTGGGGACACGCACAGTCTTTGTTGTCTGTTTGGGAGTGAAGCACACGGAATCAGCTCTCGAGGGATCTGATTGCCCACATTGCGAGTGGCTCTCGCTCCCAGAGGGCTCTCTTTGAGGAGGAAGCTCTCGCCAGCATGCGTCGTGGCTCTGGTCCCGCCTCTGCCGAGGCAAAGCGGTGGCTGCGGTCGTGGCGCTCGCAAATGGATCACCCGCCGGATCCAGCACTCTCACCGGGACGGAAGCACGCTCTGCGGTTTCTTCCCCCCCCCAGGTGCTCGACCCTCTATATTTTATCCTCGAGGAGGTGGCTCGATGTGGCTGGGGATTCGCCCCCCAAGTCCGTCCAGTGCGAGGAGCTTGTGGAGGTAGTGACTCACACTGTGGCCAAGCTAAAATTTGATTGGCCGGCCAAGAAACCAACAGAGTTGCCAAGAAGCAAACTCGATGAATGCTTCTTGCGCTCTAAACCACCACCTCCACAACGGGCCTTGCCATTTTTCCCCGATCTGCACACTGAGGTGTCTAGATCGTGGGGAAAGCCTTTCTTGGCCCGTGTTCACAGATCTGCCACCCTCCATTACAGCAATGTGGTGGGAGCTGTTGAGCACGGACCAAGAACAGTGTCTCAGGTTCAAGATGCTGACACTCAGGTTGTGTCTCAAATCAGATCCGAGGACTGGTTTGTCACGATAGATCTAAAGGACGCATACTTCCACATCTCCATCTTTCCTTAATACAGGAAGTTCCTGAGGTTTGCTTTCGGTGGAGAAGCGTACCAATATCAGGTTCTTCCCTTCGGCCTAGGACTCATGCTCATGATGGATGCAGCTCTGGCTCCTCTGCGACTCCAGGGCATCCGCATACTAAACTATATCGACGATTGGTTGATATTAGCTCAAACAGAGCAGATGGCCGTTCAACATCGAGATGTTGTTCTCGCTCACATGAAAGAGCTGGGGTTTAGACTAAACGCCAAGAAAAGTGTGCTTTCTCCACTACAGAGGACCGCTTATTTGGGCGTGGTGTGGGATTCGACCACGATGCAGGCACGTCTGTCTCCTGCTCGAAACTAGTCAATCCTCACCTCAGTCAAGAGAGTCAAAATAGGCCAGTCACTCACTGTCAAACAGTTCCAGAAACTGTTGGGTCTGATGGTAGCTGCATCCAACATAATACCTTTTGGACTGCTGTACATGGGACCCCTGCAGTGGTGGCTCAGGACCAAGGGGTTCTCCCTGAGGGGAAACCCGCTTCGCATGATCAAGGTCGCGTGGCGATGCTTTCGTGCCTTAGGCATGTGGAGGAAACCTTGGTTCCTGAATCAGGGCCCGGTGTTGGGAGCTCCTTGTCGCCGTGTAACGCTAGTGACGGACGCGCCTCTTACCGTTTGGGGAGCGGTCATGAGTGGCCACCCAGTCCGCGGTCTGTGGAGTGGCTGCCATCTCACTTGGCACATAAATCGCCTAGAAATGCTGGCCGTGTTTCAGGCACTGAAACACTTCCACCCAGACCTGAGAGATCGCCATGTGTTGGTGCACACCGACAACACATTGGTGGTCTCTTACATGAACCACCAGGGAGGTCTGCGTTCGCGCCCCTTGTACAAGCTGGCGCACCAGATCCTGGTGTGGTCCCAAGGGAAACTCCTTTACATGAGAGCAGTGTACATCCCGGGACATCTCGATTAGGGAGCAGACATCCTGTCGAGACAGGGGCCGAGGCCCGGGGAATGGAGACTCCACCCCGAGGTGGTGGAGCTCATTTGGAGAGTGTTTGGCCAGGCTGAGGTGGACCTCTTTGTGACTCAGGAGATATCGCAATGTCCCCTCTGGTTCTCTCTGAGTCATCTAGCTCCCCTGGGGCTGGATGCCATGGTGCAGATGTGGCCGAGGCTTTGTCTGTATGCCTTTCCCCCGTTCACTCTGCTCCCGGGACTTCTGGAGAGAGTGCGCCAGGACGGCATCTCGCTACTGCTAGTAGCCCCGTTCTGGCCGGGCCAAGTCTGGTTCTCGGATCTGATTTTCCTCCTCGACAGATCTCCACAGGAGATTCCCGTCAGGAGGGATCTCCTCTCACAAGAGGGTGGCACAATTCTGCATCCCTGCCCGGAGTTGTGGAAGCTGTGGGTGTGGCCCCTGAGGGGGGCATCTCGTAGCTTCCGGTCTCTCAGCCGAGGTTGTTGAGACCATCCTCCAGTCCAGAGTTCCCTCACTGAGGATACTGCACGGAATTGCTTCGGGGTAGCAAGTTGCAGTACACATGATAGTTAAGATGAACTGATGACCAGATTTGAATTTAGGTAGCGGTCCTGCACAGTCTACAATCAGTCTTTCAAAAAGGTTCATGAATAACAGGTATCGGTTTTAACGGAGCTACTGGAATGGTCTGATTCAGTTTTCCCACTAACTGGCAAATATGACAGAAGCGGACAAATATGTACAACCCAGACTTCGAACCCAGGCCAAAAGAAGTACCGCATGATATGATGAAATGTTTTTGTTACTCCTAAATGTCCTGACAACACATTCTCATGAGCTAACTATAATATGTGAGGTCGATAATCAGCAGGCAGTACAATCTGGTGCACCTCTTGCCACTTTGCACTACAGTGCAGAGGTTTCCATTTGCGCATTAAAATTCCGTCATTCCAAAACTAAGCCATCCTAGTTTTGGGTACTTGAGTCTTTACAAGTAGCCAAGGAATTTTGTGCAGCAGCCAACTCTGAACTAACTACTTTAGAAATGAAATTCATTAACATAGGTGATTCAGTCTCTTCTGGTACAACTTTAGGTTTAACTTTTGTTACCTTCTCAGGTTGAGAAAACAGCACAGTATCAGAGAGATTTGTAACATCTCCAAATTTTTGTGATTGGGCATGAGTTACAGCACAAACAGGGACTACAGAGCTGAACTAAGTATCAGGCTCAAGGATTTCAATTGTAGACGGTTCATGTTCAACAATAGGATGAGGGAAGGCCTGGCCACCTGTTAGATCATTTCCTGAGATGAGATCAGTAGAGACCCCATCTACTGGTAACTGTGAACATACCCCAAATGTAACAAGCCCAGTTACAAGGTCTGACTTCAAATATACACGATGCAGGGGAACATTAACACAGCCCATGCCAAACCCATGAATTAACACATCAGTGTCCCTATATGACTCAGCAGAGAAAGGAAGCATTTCTCTGAAGACGATCGAATGCGAGGTGCCCGTATCTCTAAGAATCCTTATCTGTCTTTCCTCTGACTCAGACGAAAAAGAGACAGTGCCGGTGAAAATGAATGGCTGATACATGGTAGAAGTGATGTCATTTAACTTTGGAAGGGATTGCATAAGAGCTACACTTTTAGACTTGGCAGCAGCAATTTTTTGCTTCCACGCTTTACATTCCGAAATTAAGTGATTGGGATCAAGACAGAAAAAACATGCTCGATCGTCCCTTGTGTGCTTGGGACTAGATCTACGGCGTGAACCATGTTCTTGTTGTCCCATTTTAGCAGAACAAATAGGCGATCGAAAAACTTCAGAACTTCCGCCAATAAAAGTCTGTTGTTTGAACGAACAGACTGCTTCTGTGTCAACACAAATTCATCAGCTGCAACAGCAGCATCAGTTAACACTTGAACTTTTTGTTCGTTAAGATAAACAACAACGTTTTCTGGCACACAGGGTTTAAAGTCTTCCAGCAGAATCAACTCCTGAAGTTGCTCAAGAGTGGAGATTTCACTGGAGAGACACCACTTATCAGACAGTGCTTTCTTCTCTCTGGCAAAATCAACATATGTCTGGCTGGCTGCTTTCACGTGAAAATGATATTTCTGGCGATAAGCCTCCGGCACTAATTCGTATGCTCGTAAAACTGCAGCCTTGACTACATCGTAATCTAAAGCTTGCTCGATTGGTAATGCAGCAGAGACCTCTTGCGCCTTCCCTACAAAATTACTTTGCAAGAGAAGCGTCCACATATCTTTGGACCATTTTAACTTAGCGGCTACATGTTCAAATGCTGTAAAATACGAGTCAACTTCAGTTTCACTAAATGGCTACTAAACGAATGGTACTAAACAAATAAATTTACGTCAAAATCAGGAGAGCAGTCAAATGAGGAATCAAAAGAGTCAACTTTCGGGTTGGGAGTAGAAACAGCGTCTGGCGCTTTCACAGGTGAATCAGATATTGGGCTGGAGCGAAGCAATGGAGTGGATCCGTGCAGCTTTAAAGCTTCCAGCTCAAGCTTGTGGATTTCAATATCTCAGGCTTTCTCCGCCTATGCAGCTTAATTCGCTGAGCCTCACATTCTTCCCACTTCAATTGTAGTTCTAGCTCCTTTAACTTAAGAGCTATCATAGTCTTGGAACAAAGATTTGTGGCCTCTATGTTAAAATCAAAGTCCGAAACAACAGCCTCCTCGTCAGACGGCAGCACGCCAGTTTTAACTAACTCCCCAAACAGCTCCTCCTTGATTAACTGTTTACTCACATCTCTCGAAATATTAACGTGAAAGAAATCTGCGATCTCAATTAAATCTTTTTTGTGCATTGATTAAAAAACCTTAAAAAAATACAGCTCCGGGTAACCTGCGATAGACACCAGAAGTTTCTTCTCCATCACTGCAGTCTCCGGGCTTTCTAAGCAACGGTAAACTTTCATCACTACAACGACTGGCAAAAACGTGATGACGTCAGGCGCTTTTTTGCTCAGAGTTGCTTTTTTTTCAGGCGCTCAGAGTGCTCCGGCAAAAAACGCGAGGCGGCCGGGGCGCATAAACAGCACGCATAACGCTCACTGCCAATAGAAAACAATTCAAAAAGGCGCCTCTCACTGCAAAAACGCGTTCTGTCTGATCAGGGCCTAAGCTGTTCACCAATCACAACGCACTGGGACAACTAACCAGTCACAACACATTTAGTTTTTTCTCAAGGCCTTCATCAAACCCGGAACTAATCTAGCCATTTGTGCCAGGCTGGGGAGAAAGGTATTGTAATATCGTAAATTATGTGAAAAATAATGCGTTCTTCGAACCACCAAGCATGAGAGCATGTTCTAGTACACCCCCAAAACTAAATCAAGACTTTGTAAAAGAGCATAATAAGACCACTATAATAATCGGACCAGCCGTCTGGCACTAACAACCATGCCATGTTCAACGTCTCTTAAATCACAGTTCTTCCCCATTCTGATGCTTGGTTTGAACTTCAGCAGATTGTCTTGACCACATCTACATGCTGCTGTGTGATTGGCTCACTAGATTAACTCGTAGTAGAACAGATTCACCTACTAGCCATCACAAGATGGGTACACTGTGTTCTATTCTTAGGGTCAAATCATTTTTTTTTCCTTCAGTGTATTTTCATCTTCAAATAGACGTCTGTGTTTTCGTGTTGTGTTAGAACAAGCTTTACTGTGGACTTTAGCGCCTGCTGTTCTTTTATCTCTGCTTCCCAGTTTACCTTTATCAAAGCCTTCCTCAACACTGTCTGCCTGGGATTACTGTGTGCGTGTGTGTGTGTTGACCTCACGTCTGATTGTCTGGGTGTGGGCTGAAAAACAGCGCTGTGGTGGATTGGTATGTTTAAGTGTGGATTAAATAGCACTTTATTTCACATTCGACTGCCTTTCATAAAGTGAGCAGCAAAACTTGACTGTAAACTCCAATGTGTTTATCCTCCTAAACAATGCATGTTTGACAGATTGTCTGCAAATAAATATGGGACATTGGAGACTGGTGGAGGCTGTCTTCTCTTAAAGCTAAAAATAATAATAATGATAATAATTTTCAGACACGCCAACCATCAATCTGTATTTAGTATACAGCATTAATTACCTATGATCTTATGCTATTTGTCAAACATGTTTGATTGTTGACTGACAGAAATTGATGACAAGCTGTAGAGAAAAAAAAATGTCAGCAGTAGGTTTTTCAGCTGTGTTGTTCCTCATGAATTTTGTAAGGTTAGTCTGTCTAAAAATATACTGTTGTGGGGTTTCTTGCCTTGTTCGTTTTGCTGTCGCACAATGTAATGAAAGTAGGGTTTGACACTCTGAGTCTTGACAAGATGTGAGCTGTTGTCAACCATTAAAGTGTTTTCTGTAGCACAACATGTCAGGCTTCATAAAACATGTTTGCTTTTGCCAAACTGACAAGTAAAATAAATTAATCTTTAGGCTCTGATTTCTCTCTGGTGTAGATTCGGAGAGCCTATTGGGCTTCAATAATCTGCAATCAATATCTGACAGGCCCTGACTCTGATATAGTTCTCTGGCTGGGAATCATCAGCTGTGACACAAAAGGGTTATCAGATATGCTAGCGGTGACATGACTCAGACAAGACACTGTTTCACTGACCTGAAAGATAAGACAGATCTGCTGAATACATACGAGTGCATTTATTAACACTGACTGTGAAAAAGGACCGTGTTGATTTTTGAATAGCATCAATGTGACTTATAAATCTTTAATATGTGTAAGTCATCATTGTTATCAGGACAAGCATTACAGGGATAGTTTACCAAAAAATTAAATTCAGTCATTAATTACTCACCCTCATGTCGTTCCAAACCTGTAAGACAGGGGTCACCAGACCTGGTCCTGGAGGGCCGGTGTCCCTGCAGAGTTTAGCTCCAACTCTAATCAAACACACCTGAAATAGCTAATCACAGTCTTACTAGGTATACTTGAAACTTCCAGGCAGGTGTGTTGAGGAAAGTTGGAGGTAAACTCTGCAGGACACCAGCCCTCCAGGAACAAGTTTGGTGACCCCTGCTGTAAGACTTTTGTTCATCTTCGGAACACAAATTAAGATATTTTTGATGAATCTGAAAGCTTTATGACCCTGAATAGACTAAATAAAATAAGGACTTTATTCAACATTACCCATTTCTTATCTTCTGTGTCAGTCTTTTTATATGTAAACAAGTGATGTTTAAATAAAATTTTTATTTTGTATTGCTCTCAGTTTAATCTGTTCATTTAGTGCAATTATTTATTAACTAGTAATATGATGGATGCATTTAATCATGCACCTTGACTCCTGGTGCTGAAGTTTTTTAAACCTACAGTGCCTTGCGAAAATATTCATACCCCTTCATTTTTTTTCATGTTTCATTATGTTGCAGCCTTATGTTAAACTGCTTTAAATTACTTTTTTCCACATCAGTATACACCATAATTACAAAGCACAAAACAGGTTTGTAACAGCTTTGCAAATTTATTAGAAATGAAAAATTGTTCATTGAAATTGAATCACTGAAATTATTCCATTAAGTTAAACTGTGGCAAATTCATTTGAATGAGTATGATTTAAAAAGGCTCACGCTTCTCAGAAAAGGTCTAATAGCTGAAAATGCAAATCAGAGCAAAAACCAAGCCCTGAGGTCAAAATAACTGCCTGTAGAGCTCAGAAACAGGCTTGCGTCAAGGCATAGATCTAAATCAGCTGCATTGAAGGTTCACAGAAGCATGTAGTTTCCGTTATCCATAATGGAAGATGCTTTGAACAACTAGGACCCATCCTAGAGCTGGCCTGCTGGTGAAACTGAGCAATTGATGGAAAAGGGCCTTGGTTATACTAGTCACCAAGAAGCTGATGGTCACATTTCAGCTCCAATATCATATATGTAGATGGAAGAAACTTACAGGACTAAGGGACTCGTCAGAGTAGAAGAAAAACTCAGTGCACCAAAATATGGAGATAGCCTTAATGAAAACCCAGTCCCAGAGCATTCAGACCCTCAGACTGGGCAGAAGGTTCACCTTCCAACGCGACAATGACCCTAATCACACAGCAAAAGTAGTTTATAGACAACTCTGTGAATGTCCTCAAGTGGCCCAGCTAGAGCATGGCCTTGAACGCAATCAAATATTTCTGGAGAAACCTGAAAATGTCTGCCATCCCCCATCCAAGCTGACAGATCTTGAGAGGTGAAGAGGTGAAGAGAAGAATGGCAGATAATTGCCAAATGCAGATGTGCAAAGCTTGTCGCATCATACCCAAAAACACTTGAGGCTGTAAAGGTGCTTCAACTCAAGTATTGAGTTAAGGGTATGAATACTTATGCAATGTACTTATTTCAGTGTTTTATTTGTAATAAATTTACAAAGTTGACACAAATCTGTTTTTTCTTTGTCATTATGGTGTATGGAGTGTGAACTGATGTGGGAAATAGTCATTTGAAGCAGTTTAACATAAGGCTGCGACATAAAACGTAAAAAAAATGAAGGGGTATGAATACTTCCGCAAGGTGCTGTACATGTAATGCACACACACAGAGACAGAGAGACGTATGCATTAAATTGGTCAAAAAAGAGAGTAAAAACATTTATAATGTTCCAAAATATTTCTTTAAAATAAATATATATATATATATATATATATATATATATAACTTTCTGTTAATTAAAAAATCCTGAATATCCTAAAAAGTATCACAGTTACCACAAAAATAGTAAGCAGCACATCTTTTTTTTAACGCTGATAATAAGAAGAAATGTTTCATATTAGAATTATTTCTAATATCTAATATGAAGACTGGAGTAAAAATGCTGAAAATTCAGCACTGCATCAAAGGAATAAATTAGATTTTAATATATATTACAACAGTAAACAGTCAATTTAAATATAATAATAGTAATATATGTAATGTAATTTAAATTGTAATACTATTAATACCATTACTGTTTTTACTGTATTTTTGATCAAATAAATGCAGTCTTGGTGAGAGACTTCAAGAACATTTTTAACATGTTTCTTTATTTCTGGGGCTTTTTTTCATGAAATATCAATAATGTGATTCATTCTGATTAGGATTTAATGAATTAATCACTTAGCATATCGTGTAATTAATTTGATTACATTTTTGAATAAGTTGCAAGCCCTAATATTTCATCATTTTCCCCCAGCCTTAAAAAATGTAGTCGAGACAGAATGTTTCATTGATTTCGTAATGTCAATTTCCGACCCCACATTAATCCATTACTAATGAGCCGGAATGGAGGCAGTAAAGATGAGATTAGTTAACAAACCAGTCTAAGTACACCTCCAGGTGTTAATTTGTTCATTAAACATTCACAAGACCAGGGTTAAACAGTATTTTAGAGCACCATTAGTAAGATAAGGCGAATGCGGCTGGACTACTTCCTCATCACCTCCCCCTCGGTGAAGTTTTGCTTTCCTCAGTGAATGAATGCACCTCTACTCCTCTCATTAATCAGAATTCAGCCCCTCTTCTCCAATCCAATTACAGGCTCTTGCAGGAGGGCCTGATCAGGGATGAAATCAGGCGCAGATTTGTTGAATTTCATTATCAGGAGTTTTCCCAGGCTTATTTTATTTATTTATTTATTGCCAGGAGAAACTCTTCTTCAAACTTCTTCAATCATCCCTTCATATTTGTCTGGGTGCCTTTGGGTTATCACATTCATTCAGAGATCAAATCAGAGCAGGCTCGACTGTGAGATGTTGTACTTCTTTAGAAATTCGTCTACCGTTTTCAAATATTTTTACGAGACAGTAAGAAATAGTTCCTTCTCCTAGTGCTTCCATAAATCACACGCAGACACCAATACCAAACACCAATAGTATTTTAAAAATACCTCTCGACCTCAGCCGTGAAACAATGAACAGCTGACAAATGACTAACCTTGAGGGGAGTACAGCACGAAGATGTGCGATAAGAGGGCTTCTTTTTATTTTAATTAGTTTCATTTGAGGAGACCCTGTGTGAGAGGTGAATCTGACAGGGTGGCATTTAAACTCTGTTCAGCCGAGTGTTCGCTCTGCTCTTGAGCTGATGCTGCTGCAATGTCTTCACTTATTTAGCTGAGTCATTCATTATGTATCGGTGCAGCACCGGCTAATGCAAACCTCTGGATCTACCTGTGAAGAACACAACCTGATGCTGTTTGAGGCATAACAACAGTGAGATTCCTCGGTTAGACTCTGGATGGTCTAACACAGTGCTTCACAACTGGTTTTGCCTTCATTGCATATTAATGTTTGAAAAAGAATTTCGCCAAATGTAATCAAGTGCTGTGACTCTCATGACAAGTCCAAAAGTCTTGTTATGTTAGTCTGGATTAGTTCACCGTGTAATATGTCATGAGTTGCAACTCTCCAAAATATAATATTTATGAATAAAATAAACAAAAATGTTTTATTTAGGGGAACCCTTGGTATTAAGACTTGTATGGCTTAATGTAATGTAAATTATGTCTCTAACTGAAATATGTAGTAGAAAACCTATGAAAGATTTATGTTATGTAAAAAATCCACATTGTTTTGTACATTTTTTTGAACTATGGGGGAGCGCCATCATTTCGATTATGTCAAATGGTTGCACTCAGTGAGCCACTGGTGCTACCTGTTGCTTTTTTACAGACACAACTCAAATAAAATACTGATTCAGTGACCACAGCTACTGAAAGAGCTTATGGCTGGCGATGGATATAAGCATATGCTTAAACCACATGGCGTATCATCGATTTTTCCTCACAAGGAGTCCCTGGATATCACTTTAAATCCACGCTGAGAAACTCCATCATGACGAGCGTTGGCATGTTTACATTCTGCCAGGATGGCATCTAGCGTTTCTTGTCTCTGCCGTGTGTAAGCTCTTTCAGTAGCTGTGGTCTATTAAAAGCCTTATGGGCATCTTCCCATTATTTTCTCCTCTTCTTATCACTAGGAAAGCAGTTAAGACCTACATTGTTTCGCTTGTTGTCCTTCAACTGAAAATTACAAACAAAAGCTGCACAACGTGGCATTGTATTTGTGGCACAGTATTTTATGTTCCGAGATGTGTTGCAGTAAAAGCAGCAACATGTAGTGCCAGTGCAACCATTTCATATCATCGAAATAATGGTGTTCCCCTTAGTCATAAATATGTATAAAACAATGTGGATTTTTTAAATAACGTAAATCTTTTATGGGTTTTCAGTAAGAGACATCATTTACTTTATATTTAGCCATACAAGTCTTAATACCTGAGGTTCCCTTTAAATAATGCTTAATATTGTACTTTCATATCATATACGTAATGTGGTGTAGCATCAGCCTATATTATTTATATTAATATTTTTCAGTAACATTATCATTATTTTTTTTTACACATATTTTTTTGGGTTTATGATAAATACGTTTATAATGCTAGAAAAGATTTATATTTCAGATAAATGCTGTTCTTCATCAAAGAAACCTGAAAAAATTCTGTTCAGCTGTTTTAATAATAATAATAATAATAATAATAATAATAATAATAATAATAAATGTTTCGAGCAACAAATCAGAATATTAGAATGATTTCTGAAGGGTCATGTGATTGGAGTAATGATGCTAAAAATTCAGCTTTGAAATCACTGGAATAAATTGCATTTAAAAATATATTCAAATAGAAAACAGTTATTTTAAATAGTAAAAAGTATTTCAGTGCTGTGCATTGGATTGGATTGTGAGCAGAAGAGACCTAAAAAAACATTACAAATCTTACTGTTCAAAAACTTTTGACTGGTAGCGTATAAAAAAACTTAAAATAATGAATTAAATTACAAAAATTATGAATTATACACTCACAGGTATTTTAAATATTTTGTTACTTTATTCAGTACTTAATGGTTAATTCCACATTACATTTTTAGAGTCATCAAATTAAAAGCCTGTCATGAAAACGGTATACAAAAAAGTTTTTCAAAACCATATGCAACTAGCATGAATACACATAATACATTTCTAAAAGCCTAAAATGATTTAAACTAGATTTAAAACATAAGTAAGTAAATAAATTATATATAAGTAAATATATAATATATATTGTAGACACTCTTTTTTTTGTAATTGCCCTGGTTGAATTTTCCCCCTCTTTTTGTCTATGACCTTATCAGAACTTACTCACAACTTTTCTTTAGATAATAAATAAACACTCTCTACTTCATTTTAATTTCAAGTCTATGGCTTTGTGCCCCACCTTTGCTGACACAGCAGAACTTTATCAGATATCCAGACAGTATTCATTTAGTATGTCATATTGTAAACTCCAAGACAAAGGTCAGAAAGGTTTCCTAAATTCATTTGGACCGAATAGTTTGGGCGCTGCCTCAAATGTGAATTATCTTGTGGTGTTCACAAAAGCCATCACAAAAAAGCAGACGTTTGTTTCAATTTGGATACAGGTATGGGCCGAGTGATTTCCGGCTTTTTGCATTATATAAATAATCCATCTTGTCTACACCCTCATGATGTCAAGTTCTGAATGACTGGTATACTGTAAATTTCAGATCCCACGCATTAAATAAAAATGATCAAGTTTAGAATTCTTATTGCCAATACATTTGACAGGAGCTCAATGCAAAGACCATTTAGTAAATTGCTGAGGAGAGCCGCAGTTATACACGGCTGTACCGTCATCTCCTTTAAAACTACGTTTTCTGCTGTGGTGGCAGAACTGTATGGGGTGGGTTTATGTGCTGTCCGATCATAAAACAATAAACAAATATTATTAATGGCCACCATTGCGGGGCTTAACATTTCAGTAGGTCTGCAATTTTAGGAAATGCTCTAAGTTCAGACTCTGAAGTTCTTAACCTTTAATGACTCGACCGCTCAGAGTCCATTATACCACCCAAAACTCTTGTTTACTGCTCCAGGTTAGCATGAGTGCTGTAACTTATATCTGTATAAACAGTGACAAGCAACTAAAATTTAAAACATGCCATTTGCCTTGGCTTTTTGTGAGTGCACGCATTAAAAACGCAAAAGCTGCAGACCTAATGAAATGTCATTTCCCTTCCTTCCGAGTCATTACCATTATTTGTGAGCTCTATTCATTTCAGTCCAAAAGCAACATAACCAAAAACCGAGCCTTCACAGTTCTGCTAGAACAGCAAAACTGGTGGTTTTGAAGAAGTGCCTGTCCACCACGGCTCTGCAATTTACTAATTGGTGATACTAATCAACTCTCTACTGTCAGCTGCATTTGGTGTTGAGCGCATTTAGACTGGAACGCTTTACTTCACAACAGGGTACGGTATGAGGTGCTTAGAAAACCACAGTGAATTGTTTTGAAATGAATCATCAGAGAATGGCCACAGAAAATGCGTTTTTAATAAGCGTGTTGGTCTGCTTAGCAGTATTCGCACTGTTCACACTGACTTTGAAAATGTAGCTTCTTAAGCTACAAGCTAATCATGATTTAAGTACATTAGTACATAGTGCTTTTTGCCGATAAAGCTATTCTGTTTTAAAAATAGTTGAGCTGCTGCCATTGAAAAAATGTAATTAATGACTACGTTTAGTCATTATGTACTAAACGATTTCCCTACTGAAATTATTTCTAAAATATTTTATCAGGGATTGCATAATTCAGGGTCTGATCAGCAGTCTACATAATGAACGGCCATTTGCTGAATAAATGAAGATGCTGTGGAGGCCATGCCAGTGGATAAAAGGCAGCTGGACACATGGCTGCATAGATTGTAAATGTCACTGTCGTTTTCTCATGTCTTCCCTTAGCTTATCACTCTCTCTATTCACACAAAACAATTACAGACCCAAAATCATACAGTGAGCTGGTACAAAAGCACCGGTGGCTGTCACTGCAGACACGATGCCCCTGGATACTGCTCACTCTGTGAGCTTTCAGTCTTTTGAAAGACTTGAAGCAGTATGGTGCTCTTTACAAATGTTAGTACAGCAATACAACAAGGTCAGACTGTCAGTGCATCTTGCAAAGGTTAGAAATGAGTTGTCTGTTATAATAAAGAGTTCAAGTAAAAATGACAGCATTCATTATAAAATCATAAAAATGTAAGAATGTATTTTTTTTTAAAAAATTGTAAAATTGCTTGAATTTTGCACTTTTCTGAATTTGGACGTAATGTTGTATTTTCAGCCTTACCATTTGATTGACAATATTGTTGAATTTTGAATACATTTTAATGAATGTCTCAGTATTTGGTACATTTAGATTCTGGTAATGGATTTTTATTGAGGCTAGTGAATGAATAATGACATATAAAAGTGTCCACAATAAAGAAAAGAGAAACTCTTTCAAAAGGAAGGAAAGTTCTTGTTGGATTCATGTTGGTATCATGTGGTTTTGAGAAACTTATATACCATATTCATGGAATGTTTCGATTTAATGGCTCCTGTGGTTAACATTTTTTTGTACACTTCTATTTGTAAAAAAAAAAAATACTTAAAAAAAAATCCTCCACAAGTATTGGCACCCTTGGTAAATATGAGCAAAGGCGGCTGTGAAAATAAATCTGCATTGTTTATCTTTTTGATCTTTCATTAAAAAAAAAAATAAATAAATAAAATAATTAAATTATTATTAAATATAATATAAATTAAATTAAAGTAATAATAAAAATGTTTCTTGAGAAGCAAATCAGCATATTACAGTACCCTTCCCATAAAATTGGCACCCTTGGTAAAATAAATCTGCATCGTTTATCTTTTTGATCTTTCATTCAAAAAATTCTAACCTTTCATTAATGTAAAACAACTGAAAGTGGGGAGAAACTCAAACTCACATTATGTTTTTTTTTTCAATGCATGTTGGCCATAGTTATTGGCACCCCTATAAATTCTTATTCAGGGTGACTAGGAGCATGAAATTGTCTAGCCATGATTTCCTGTTCTACAGCAGTATAAATATGAGGAACACAAAGGCCAAATTCCCTTACTGATCCATCACAAGGAGTAAAACAAAACAACATAGTTCTGATGTGCAGAACAAGATTGTTGAGCTTCACAAAATAGCAAGTGGCTGCAAGAAAATAGCTAAAGTGTTGAAAATCCCCATTTCCACCGTCAGGGCAATAATTAAGAAGTTCCAATCAACTTAAGATGTTACAAATCTGCCTGGAAAATGTGTCTGTATTGTTCTAATGCACGGTGAGGAGGAAAGTTTGAGTGGGCAAAGACTCTCCAAAGGATCACAGCTGGAGAATTGAGAGATTAGTCGAATCTTGGGTCAGAAAGCCTAAAATATATATACATCAAACAGCCCCTACATCACCACATGTTGTTCAGGAGTGTTTCAAGAAATAGCCTCCTAGCTCATCCAAAAACAAACTCTAGCGTATTCAGTTGTCAGACACGACTGGAACTTCAAATGAGACTGGCTTCTATGGTCAGATGAAACTGAAAAAAAAAAGAGCTTTTTGGCAGCAAACCCACCAGATGGGTCTAGTGCAAACAGGGATAAAAGGTGCTCCATGCCCACAGTTAAATATACTGCTGGATCTTTAATGTTGTGGGCCTATTTTTCTGCCAGAGGTCCCGGATATCTTGTTCAAATACATAGCATCATGGATTCTATCAAATACCAACAGATGAAAAATCAAAACTTGACTGCCTTTGTTAGAAATCTTATAATGGACCTTGGTTGAAACATCCATCAGGACAATGATTCAAAACAAACATCAAAATCAACACGAAAATGTGTCACTGAAATTTACAAAATATCTTCATGGAACATGATCTTTACTTCATATCCTAATGATTTTTCAGCATAAAAGAAAAATTGATAATTTTGACCCATACAATGTAATTTTGGCTATTGTTACAAATATACCTGTGGTTTTATGGTCCAGGCTCACATTTACCAAGGGTGCCAATATTAGTGAAGGGCACTGTATAGATAGATAGATTCTCACATTTTCACATTTTCAAGTTTTTAAGTATTAATAAACATTAAATCAGTTTTACTGCTATTCTGTGTCTAAGAAATAATAATAAAAGATAGTAACACTGTGTCTTACTATAGTAATAACAATCAGTTATGTATAATTGCAGCTAACCCTAAACCAAACCCTCATTCTAACCAGTTATAGTTAATTATTATTACTTAGTACTTAATATATAATTACTGTAATGAGGACTTTTCAGGAATTGTATTCCTTTAATGAAGTTTAATGAAGGACTATTGATTCACTATAATATATCAAAACCAATTATACAGAAATTAAAAATGTGTTCATCACAGAAAAGGTATATTTAATTTTTATATTAAAATTTCTTTTTTATTTTTTGATAAATTTATAGATATTGGAAAAAGAGCATCATGTCATTAACCTAAATAAGACATTTTTTTTCACAGCTGAAATACTGTGTACAAAACTTGCATAACTACTTTGAATCTGCCATAAAAAGTGAATGTTTAAAAGCTGGCGTGTGCTGTGACTTCTGAGTGGTGCTTTAAGTAGTGTATGGAGTGTGGACGGTCTCTACAGCAGTAATTGGCAGAAGAGTGTTCAGGTTTATGAGGTGTGCTGAGCCACGCAACACTGCGTTTCCACTGCTGAGGTAGCTTTGAGCAAGGCACTTATCTCACAGCTCCTCTGGGGGTGCTGTTCGCCTGATCCCAGCAGAGTGCTCAGTGACCACAGGGTCATGATCCTCTGTTGCTGGGCTACAGCTTTGCATACAAGCCCTAAAACTCTTAACCCATCTCTGATTGCATGCAAACAACTGACAGCATCTGCCAGGAGTAGAATGGCAAATTATCACTCCACCTGGCTGGAGTGGACAATGCTCAGCTGTCATGCTTTGGGAATCTATCAAACACACACACACACAAATCCACTCTACTGAAAAACCTGAGCTGTCTGAACTCTATGTAAGCAGAGAGAAAATTACACAGCGTTCCCCCCTTGTAATTCCAGAATAAATAGAGGAGATTCAGAAATGGAGGAGGTGTAGATAGGAGTTTTAATGTCTTTTGATTATAACAGTGACCCGTCCTGCAGAGCAGCTTTGTACCGGCTGTCGCCGATAATCCCACTGGCCATCTGATGAACTTCTCTGTTGTTTTTACGGCCGTGAAGCCTCTGAGGTAAATTTCAACCAGCGTGAGTCATGAGCAAACTTCCCATCAACTATGAGTCAGACACCTGCAGCACTTGGCCACTTGGCTTTTTCCCCTTTTTCATTTCTTGTTAGATGGAAAACAGAAAGAGGAGGAACTAAAGAAAAGAAATATGGGTCGTTCCTGTAATGCCTTAGATTAAATTAGGGTGAGGTTACACGAAAGCCAACCACAAATCTGAATTCCTCAGACTGACAGCTTTTAGTGCTGTGGGTTTAAAGTTATAGTTCACCCTAAAATGAAAATTTGCTGAAAATTTACTCAAGATGTATATGAGTTTGTTTTGTCATCGGAACAGATTTGGAAGTATACCACGTTACGTTATCACTTGCTCACCAACGGATCCTCTACAGTGAATGGGTGCCGTCAGAGTGAAAATCCAAACAGCTGATCACCACAAGTAATCCACAAAACTATAGTTCATCACTTAACATTTTGTGAATGAACATTTTTGTTTACAAGCAAAAACTGTTCTAAACAAATACTGTTGGTCGATTTTGTTGTGATAGAACAAGAGGGGGTGGACTTTTTCACTAGAGGAAGCATTATTATGGATTATGGACTAGTATTTTCGCCAGATGCCATGGTTTAAAGTTAAAACACCTTAATGATGGATTGTTTCCTACAAGCAGACAGTTTTTCTCTTTGTTAGATATTATTGATGGACTGCAGTCATGTGGATTACTTTGTTTTTATATTTATCAGCTGTTTGGACTCTGGTTTTGACGGCACCCATTCACTACAGAGGATCTATTGGTGAGCAAGTGATCTGTTCTGATGAAGAAATAACCTCATCTACATCTTGGATGGCCGTCTGTCAACTTTATTTCTGATTTTTTAATTGGAAAATATGGTAACACTTTATTTTAAGGACTTAAATGTATAATTACACTGTAACAAAGAGACCTTCAAATAAAGTGTAACATAAAATACATATTCTTACATTCTTTAGACTTTATTAAATATTTGATTCAACTTATTATAACTTTAATTACAAAGAATGCACAGGATTGATAATATGTTAAAGGAATTCAAAATGAGGGTAAGTAAATAATGATAGCTTTTCTTTTTTTCAGTGAACCATCATTTTAACAGTATAGTTTTCAGTGACCAATGGCAAGAACACAGTAAGTGCTTTATATGCCGTAGATGTATAGACAACAAATATAGATTCTTACTGTAGATGCTATGAAAAGGATCTCGAAAAGGTGCTGCGTGTATAAAGTGTGGATCATTTTCAATGGAGCGGCATTATTGAGGGTGAGCAGAGGTGACTGAAAACCAGGCGATGTGGAGAGTGATAAATGACAGTGTGCTTTTTTGTTTCTCCAGTGCAATCCAATGAAACGATGCACAAAGTCATTTATATCCTCTCTGGATGATGGAAACAAGTCCTGAGAGATCACGAGCATTTGTCTCAGTACTTTAAGCATCTTGTTAAGAGGCATTTTATTGTGGCTCAGAAATGCTGTTTTGATTTATGATTGCCCATGTCTTCTAGAAACTTTCTGCAGACATGAATTTGGTTTACTTTTTAGCAATATAAAAGTATATTTCTATATTTTATTTATTTTTTTAAAAAACGACATGCTTTTTTTAAGTATTAAGACAAAAAATGTGCTATAGAATCTATAGAAGCCCGTTTCTGCCACAGAATAAAAAATAAAACAAGGTAATTCCAACTTTTCATCTCACAATTCTGACTTTTTTTCTCAGAACTGTGAGACATAGACTCGCATTGTGAGTTGTAAAGTCAGAATTGTGAGATAAACGTGCAATTCTGAGAAATGAAGTCAATTGCGAGTTATAAAGTGATAGAGATTCTGAGAAATAAAGTCACAGTTCTGGGAAATAAAGTCAGAATTGTGAGATATAAACTCGCAATTCTGAGAACATGTCAGTCTTTTTTCCCCCCTCGAAACTTAACTTTATAACTCGCAATTGTAAGTTTATATTTCACAATTCTGAGAAAACAGTCAGAATTGTGAAATAAAGTTGTAATTTTTTTTTCAGTTCAGTGGTGGCTTCAATACTATACTGTATATGCTATAATGAAAAATAATAAATGCAATAAATAACCTAAATGTACTAAAAATACATATATAGAATACAAAAAAGTCATAATAATAGGTGTACTGTGCACAATATAGAAGTTTTTTATATGAATGGAACAGCTGGATGACCAACAGTACCGTATAAGTCTAATACAAACTGAAAATAATTATTGGAAATTAAAAAATAAAAATGCTACACTCACATTTTTAAAAACGACGTAGTACATACTGCACAGTATGCAGCTATTCCATTTGGAACATTACACTTGCTTATCTTAATGGAAGACGGGCAGTGACAAATGGAAGCAGGAATCCAGGAGAGCAAACCGCATCTCAGATATGATTCATACACAGTGGAATTACAGGGATAAAGAAGATATAGCAATCATCATAAAACAGAGATGATGGTGAGAGGATTGCACTCAGGTTCATCACCATTCTCCAGATCAGTGTTTTCATCTCCTTTGTGCAAATGTGGGATAAAACTTTTATTTGCTCTTTTCACACTTGCACTAGACATTTTCTTTTTCCAAACCAGGTCTTTGCTCTTTTCATTGTCTGTTCGTATGTAAGCTCTGCTTGATCTTGTGAGTTTGTTCAGGTTTTAGAGTTACCCCAGGAGATGCGTACCTCACGGTTGATATCATAAGCTGATATTTTATCTTTCTCAACACATGATTGACAACCTGTTCTATATCTATTTCTGTATATGTGGTACTTATGCTACTCTTATACCAGATAAAGATTTGTTTTGCCCTAAATAGACTACTGTTTAATGTAAAAAAAGAAAGGTATTCTATACATATAGTTTTGCTAAAGCTTTTTACTTCAAATAAAATATCACATTCTTATATATATATCCTTTTACACAGCAGCTTCACAGTAATAAACAAGTCAGTTCGAGTTCAAATGTTATTGCAAACTTTTTACTCATCAAAAAATCTCTATTTCTAAATATCGAGCACAACATTGAAAATATAATTAATAATAAGAAATGTTTTTGAGCACCAAATCAACAAATCAGAATAATTCCTTACTGATCATGTTAATCATGTTAGAAACATGGTAGAAACATGCTAATCATATTAAAAACATAACTAGCAATATGCTAATAATGTTAGAAACAAGCTAACATGTTAAAGGAGAACTCCACTTCCAGAACAACAATTTACAAATAATTTACTCACCCCCTTGTCATCCAAGATGTTCATGTCTTTCTGTCTTCAGTTGTA
>JAHKKF010494936.1:0-11864 GCA_019740295.1 Labeo calbasu | reverse complement strand
ATTCTAGTGACTCATTTCATCCTGAACGGACCTCTCTCTCATATCTAGTTAAAATCTCCAGTTTATTCTAGTGAATCAGTTCAATTTAAACGGACCTCTCTCTTATGTCCAGTTAAAATCTCCAGTTTATTTTAGTGAATCAGTTCATCCTGAACAAACCTCTCTCTCTCACATCTAATTTAATTAGAATAACAGATGCATGCTAGTGAATCGGTTCACCCCGAACAGACCTCTCTCTCGTATCTAGTTAAAACCTCCAGTTCATTGTAGTGAATCAGTTTACCCTGAATGAACCTCTCTCTTATGTTTAATTAAAATCTTCAGTTCTTTCCAGTGAATCAGTTTATCCTAAACAAACCGTTCTCTCTCATATCTAATTTAGAATCTAATTTAGTTTTATTCTAGTGAATTGTTTCATACTGAACGGTCCTCTCTTTCATATTTTGTTTAGAATGGCTGGATCGTTCTAGTGAATCTCTTTGTTCAGAAGATTTATTTAAATGACTAAAAATGATTCACCAATTCAAGTCCCCGTACCATGTAGGCCTACTTGTTTTTGACTCAATTTTGTAAATCGTATTTGTTGTATTTGTTGTGCACTCAAAACCCCACATTGCTTTTATATTGGCAAAAAAATAACTTCTGATTACATTATAAATTATATCGCCGGGCAATTACACTTTTAATTTTAAAAACATATTGTAATATATTGTTTGTACTGTGTCTTTTTTATATGTGTAGGTTTAATATCTAACACTATTAGAATGATTTACAGTCTTGCATATACAGTATCTCATTGATTAACCGCATAATTAGGTTGCTGTTCAGGTTTTGAAACTAAAGCTGCATATATAAAAATGTCTATGTTGTAATCATTCAGACCAAGAAAGAGACAGAAAAACATTGAGAACTCTAATACCCAGTGGGAAACTGTGTAAATGAAATCCAAACAGATTAATAAGAAGCTTTGTCGATGTTAATAACTGCAGCGATTTCAAAACGCAGCCCCTCAGGCATCTTTCGATCCAGCGGTCCTTTCGAACTTCACATTGTCTGGGCCATTCTCACATCCTCTTAGCAGTCAAGGCTGTCTGTTTCCTAGGCTTCCTAACCCAGAAATGTCATAATCCAATGTGGCAGAGTTGCAGTCCAGCCAACTTGGTCTGCCCTGGTCCAGGTATAAAGCTTTAAGAAATGCACATGTCAGCATATGCTTCTATGGTATAACAGAGAACTTTAGCAGGGGACAGAAGGAAGAGGGCCAGGGGAGGGGTGACAACAGTTGTAATCGGATCATTGGCTAAAACAAGCTGAGTCGATGGGATCAATAGAAACTGCACATGCAGCAAAGAGCCTTTAATGGCCTTTAATCTCCATTAGGTCTTAGAGGGGAAATCAGACGAGAGAAGCCCCTCAAAGTGTCTGTTTTGTGAAAATTCCTCCTTCTTATTTTTTAAGTTTCAGGACGATTCTTGTTTTGTCGTCTTTGTCTTTTAAAATAAATGTTTTTCCATTGTATATAAGCTAATATGTTAGTATAAGAATATTATATATTTTATTAATAAAGTTAAATCAGAATATTAGAATGATTTCTGAAAGATCATGTGACTGGAGTAATGATACTAAAAATTCAGCTTTGAAATCACAGGAATAAATTACGTTTTTTTTTTAATTTTAAATAGAAAACACCTATTTTAAATAGTAAAAATATTTCTTTTTTTCTGTTTTTAATGTACTTTGGATCAAATAAATGCAGGCTTGGTGAGCAAAAGATTTTTAGTATCACTAATAGCATCACCATGCATTTAAATGAAATGCTTTTAAGATAACACTAAACATCATTATCCGTTTTCTGGCAAAGCCCTATTAGATGGATAAGTAAAATAATTTTTCAACAGGCGCCCGTTCTTATAAAGCTTCAGCCTAACCTTGCTCTCAGCCATTTCTCGGCAGTTAAATACGACAGTTGCTTCAAAGAGAGCAGAATCAAAGGCCTTTGGCTGTGGCTCTCATCTCTTCCTAATTGGCTGTGCTGAGCCTTCGAAAGGAACATCTGTAGAATAACAGAACACCATTCAACTGCATCAGAATGAATCAGCTTCTTCTGATAAAAAAAGATTAAAATCACTCACTCAGTTTGTCCATCGTGATCAAATTTCTAAAGTCTTGACTGCAGCTTTACCTTTCAGGATGGATGATACAATTAAATGCATTATAAATATAGAAACCAGCGCAGTACCACTCAAAGATGAGCTGATGTCACATTACGACTTGTTTAAATTTGTGAAACACACTCTAATCAGATCCCACATTAAAAATCCTATGCAAAGAGAGGGAAAATGTCAAATGTAAAAGTTGAGCACTTCTCGAAAGCTCATTGGCAATCATTTGCAATGCTAAGATCAAGAAGATCCATTCATGAAAATGCATTTCAACATGGTTATTTTAAAAACAAGTAGCCTATTTTATGTACGCATAGCACAGTTCTCACATCTATTGATTTGATGTGATTAATCTGAGGTGTATGTTTTGTTCGAAAGGCCTGCTGTGATCTGATGCGACTTCTCAAAAACAAAGGCCAGGAAACCCCAAGCCAGCACAAAGGCTGATGAAATAAAAACCATCATTTGCATATTCAGCCTTTGTTCTTTTCGTGCCTGTGAGCCAAACTGGCAATTAGAGGGAGTGTAGCAAAGGTTATTAATAGCATAGCCTGTGTTGTACAAACTCACCTTAAAAAAAAGGTAAAAGAAAGCGTTTAGCAGTTCAAGCCAGATGGGTGATACATATGTGACGAACATGGTAAAGTCTTAATTTAAAGCCCCCATCTTAGTAATTACAACATTTTCTACAGCACCAGACAAAGAGGAATTTCCTCTGTCACACAAAGGGATTCTCTTGGCAAGCCACCATTAATTGACTTTACAAAGGTGCAGATTGGACAACAAGTGCTATGTTCATGCTGTAATTGCCTGATTAAAGATGAAGAGGGTTCTGGGCGAGAGACGAGAGCTCTGGCTTTTCCACCGAAATGACATAAGACCTTGTCACCGTGTTCATGTAGCCGCACACTCTCTCTGAATCAGCCTTCCTTGCCATTAGACTCTTTTACAGGTAGTGGAACACAATCCCTTTTAATATGACTGTCTTTGTACTGGTGTCACTCTTTTGTAACATAAATGTGTGTAAAAATATATTCCTGTAACTTAAACTCCTAACTTAAAAACTTAGGAGCACGGTCAAAATTTCAGGAGCACCTTCTAATCAATAATCAAAAAATCTGATCAAAAATTAAATTTCCCATTACGAGGTGATATTTGACTCTTTTTTTTGTTTGTTTTTACCTTTGTAATGGTATTTTTCTTACTTTATTAAAAGTATGTTATCTTTTATGTCAGTTTTTACAAATTATATTTTCTAAGCTTTTTAAAATTTCTAATTAAACCAACAGAATAAGAACAAGTAAAATAAAAATAAATTACCAATCAAATGAAATCAGTATTAAAAAATTCATTTGTACTAGAGTTGGCGCAGAAGAACACAAACGTGGCTTGTATTTTCGTATGTTTAATGAGGCTCAAAGGTGGCATGAGTGTAATCAAATTCATGAATTCATGTTGAGAGTAATGTTTTAAATATAAAATTTTAAATATAGAAATACTGAATGATTTAAAAAATAACTGAAAAGATACTTTAAATGAACTAACATGAGGCTATTGGCGCCGACCTGGAAGTTTTAGTTTCATTTAGTGAGGTTAGCGACATATAGCGCCATTCCGTTGTGGGCGTCCCGAGTTCGAATCCCGGCTCGTGGACCTTTCCTGATCCCACCCTCTTCTCTCTTTCCCACTCTGCTTCCTGTCCACCTACACTGTCCTATCTAATAAAAGGCTTAAAAACGCCAAAAATAAACTAAAACTGCCAGTAGGTGGCGGCAAGTCACTGATTTACAAAACTAACAACATGGCTTGTTGTTGCTACAGCAGCCCTAACGCGGGAAAAATGGCGGACAGCACACCACAGCTGAGGAATATGAAATATGCAAATACAAGACAGATCGTCAGCGGTTGTGGGCGGGGCCTGAATAATATCAGGTCAAACTCTTGATAATTGACCCTTCCCAAAAACCCGCCCTCCTTAGTTACTGTTGCTATGTCCGACAAACTATGCCCTCTCACACTACACATCATGTTCTCACACAGTAAAAAATACATTGTAGAGCAGGGGAAACTGACAACACGCTGACAAACAAAACAGAGTAGGTTACTTCTGGTATGAAACAAGGTCTCAGCTTTAAAATGTTGTCATTTTTTACGAAATTCAACAATAAATACCGTTTCGTGACTCTTTAATGTGTCATGACAGACGTGACACTGTATTGCCTCAGTTCTAGCTGCACGTGAACCGCTCATCTTTTCATATTTTACCATCAATAAGTCAATACACAACATTTTTCACGTTTTAATCCACTGGTCATATTTGTTTGTCAGACAAGATGGCGGATTCGGCGTTATGATTGCTCAGATCGCCTGTCAATCAAGCCCTTTGCAAACCGTCAGTTGAGAAACAGAAACTGGGAGTTAATATTAATCTCAATGTTATTAATTTTAATCTTATTCTAGAAATTTGTTTAAAATGAGGGGGAAATTACCAAGAATTAAGATTTCAGCTAACATTTTGATTTGATTTGTATGTTTTCTTAGCATTTAAAGCAATAGAATATTTTGTTATATTATTAAACACTGATATAAATTCTATTAATAATGATGTAAAAATGTAAAAAATTTGAGTTATCCTGCCTCACCACAGAGGCATTAGGTATTATGTATTTTTGTTTCTTTACATAATGTTTTTCTGTTTATTTGTTTGTTTGCCCTGGGTTCATTTCTGATTTCTTCTAATATAGTTATTTATATCAGTTCATCTCAATATAGATTTCAGATTGCTTAGGAAATTGAGGGATTTAAGGAAAAAAAGGGAAAAACCAAAGTCTTTTACAGCTTAAGCTTTTCTAGAGCGCTTCAGCCACTAGAACTGAAATGTACTGGCCAATAGCGCCACCTAATGGATGATCCATTAAACACAACATCTCTAGGTAAAATAGTCCATAATCAATCACGACGAATGTTTAAATTTAATCCCAAACGAACCCATGTGAATATTTTCCATTCAGATTCGTGTTATATCTACATTTAGATGCATTTTGAAAGCCATACATAAAACCAAACCTGCTGCAGTCAAGACAATCTTCAGAATCCATTTCCATAAATCTATATTTATTTTTCAAATCAGATTAATTAATCACATCATACCTCAGCTAGCATCAGCATCATTAAGAAGCATCGATTTACAGTAACCTATACAAACATGGCCTTAAACCAAAGCACACAGAGGAAGGGAACGGAAGGCGTCTCTTTTTGCAGCAGTGTCGTTGTCCCGCTGATTTCGAGTGACCGTAAAACATGAACCCAGATTCCATCACTGGGTCCAGTTCTTCTTACCCAAAACCTCCTGAAGCAAGAACAGCCTAATGCGGTCTGTGTAGAAGGCAGCTTCCAGTGAACAAACAGGAAATAGCAAAGACTGTAATTACTTTGCATTACTCACAGATGTTAGAAAAGATCAAGTCTTATGGGGGGGAGAAGTGTGATCTCAAGACACCAGTATCCTGTAACGTCAGGCCATAGCAACAAAAACCTACTTTTATCATTCATTCAATCAATCAATATAATCAAGACCTAAATAGACTGTTTCATTTGCATGGCCTCAGAATAATGCTCAGTACATAGCATTAGCAAAACCTAAAGTTCTCATGCAATACGAATTTGGACAATATGTCTCGCGCTCAATTAAAGAAGGACATTCTGAAAGGAAAAACTCGAAACGTGGCATCGCTAAACATGGATAATGTTTATTTTAGCTAGTGAGTCACCTATAGGAGAAAACTGACACGTTCTCACTGAGCTTCAGCAATTCGGACTGAATCCAGATTAGCAGCAGATTAGAATCCTGATCAGTCCAAAAAAGCGTTAAAGAGGTTCTCCTGAACACCAGGCCTGGTTACGCCTGAGGATGATGGACTTCAGAGGAACTTATGGCATATTTCTGAGCAGGTTTCTCCTATGACAAATGCACTTTTGAATGACAAGATTGCAGGAGAAAAAAAAAAAACAACCAACCAAACCCAAAAATACAGAAAAAAGTGCATTGGCTGCGAAACTATTATTTGGTACACAGAAACAGATGCTGATACACAAAGGTGAAACGGCTACTCTGGAGGCAGTCTACAATATCGGACGTAAAATGTGCCTCAATTACGTTTTTTACAGCTTCACGTAAATTCAAGTAAAGATTTTTCTTTCCTTGGATACACAATTCTCATCTCCTCTGAGTGTGCTCAAATTTATAGAGCGCTAAAATTTAAATGATTTACCAAAACAAAAACAAGACAAAACAATAAGCCTACAAATACGATTGAAATCCTCAGAACCAACTACACTGGTTAGTCAGTTAATACCAAACAGATGTCCAATGATAGTTAAGGGTACTGGTAGAAGCTTTTAGAAGGGCTGAAAGTGCTTTAAGATACAGTTTACGTGAGTGATTTTCTTTCCGTTTCGTGCGAGACTTGAGCGAAAGGGCAGATCCATCAGAAGTTGACGCAGAAAAGTCCACTGTCGTGATTTAAGTGTTCGTACATCGTTTTCAGCAGAAAAAAATACGGCAGAACCCCATTCTTCCTCTGAGGTTACACAATATTTAAGGTTCTACATCATTAGTGTTGACGTTCTACCAAGGAGATCTCTGTAAACCTACTGTTTATTTCTATTTCGCTCCTGTAAAGAAAGAGAAAGAGAGAAAAGAGACATAATTAGATGATTAAATAGAACATAGATGCATTAAGATGATCTTTGTCTGTTACTAAGATAGTTTTAACTTACAGACATGGAAGTCTTTAAAAACACTTACTGCATGTTGGTTGCTCATGAAATCAATATAATCTTTTCACCACTGCTTAAACTGATTTTAATTAGCTGATCATAGTTGTCATGAAATAGCCTATATATAAAATTCCATTTTGTCTAAATAATAAAAAATAAAAATTTAAAATGCTAACATTATGATTCCAAAGTTCACTGTATGAAATATGACTTAATCCAAATGTAAAAATAGTAAAATGAGCAGATAATTATATATTTAAAACTGTCAAATCAACTAAATACATTTTTTGAAAAAATAAAAAAAGAATCTAAGCTGAAAAGGATTTAAATGTTAGTTTGGTGAAGATGCACGTCCAACATCTTCATGCAATACTGATACATGTAACTGTAAAAATGAGTTTGTGGTTGAGTATCTAAACTGCTGATACAGCCAGTGGTTTCCGAACAGTATGAGGCTGATTAGATCTCTCTGACATGCAGAGAGTAAAACATTTCACATTTAAAAGAAATTTTAAAAGTAGTAATATTTTTGACAAATGTTCATTGAAGATGAAGACCTCAGTTACATAAAAGCCATTTTATGCTCCATTAGGGTGGTTGTGTCACATGACAGATTCTATATGAACAGCTGAGTACTACTCACTTCATCTTAGTAACCTGTTTTGGAGATATTGGATTGGAGAATAACTAATCGTGCATGAGAAATATGCTTGTGAACAGGGTAATTCTATAATAACACAGTAACTGAAAACCAAACTCAAAGCAACTCAAACACACCAATAGGTGTCAGTATGAAGTCTAGGACGGCTGTGGTACTGGCCAGCAAATTTCCTCAAATAACCATGTTTTTATCTTACATCACTTGCTGAACAGTGGATCCCCTGCAGTGAATGGGTGCCGTCAGCGTTAGAGTTCAAACGACTGATAAAAACGAAAAAAATCTATCGTGGTATTTTAACTCTTGTCCTCTTACATCAAAATCCACTGATAATTTGGTTTAAAACTGTATTTGCTTGTTACCAGTGCTTGATCTGTGCATATTTCTGTCATGATTCAGACTAAGGTATTTTTTTTATATTTTTCAGTAATCGATATTATGGACAGAGGACTATTTTAGCCAGAAGCAATGGTTTAAAAGTTAAAAATGTCTTAAGCATGGATTTGTTTTTATTACAAACATACTTTTTGCTTTTTGACCGTTGTGTGGTTTTCTGTGATGTTTTTATCAGCTGTCTGGACGGCACCCATTCACTGCAGAGGATCCATTGGTGAGCTGATGTTAGGCTAAATTTCTCCAAATCTGTTCCAATGAAGAAACAAACTCATTTACATCTTGTATGGCCTGAGCAGGAGTACATTTTCCGCAAAATTTCTTTTTTTTTTTGTCTGTACTATTCCTTTAACCCTATTGTGCTGTTTGGTCATTATTGACTTTAAAAATACATTTATTTCTGTCATGACAACTCTCGGAGGGATTGGCATGGTAATGTATATGACAATGTTAATGTATTTGGTCTTGGCGGAATACATAACACATATGAATAACCCCCCAATATAGCATACATTAATCACCCCGTAGCAGATCTATACAGGTGGAGCTGGGGAAGGTGGAGGGTTTCTGAAGTGCACTGCAAACTGCTACAGCAAACAAACGCCAGGTATTTGAATATTGAGCAGTAAGCTCATTGGCTACAGATATAGGAGAGAACCAATCAGCTGCCAATGATGTCACCAGGTCAGATTGAGCTAGATCTACCGGACTGCGCCATCTAGAGTTTCATGCCAGAACTCTGTATTTATTTATTTTTTACTAAATCTGAATAGTATGTAACTTAGTAAAGGTTTTGGCATTTGCGATGCAAACACACACAAAATCATGGATGTGATTAGAAAAAGTTAAATGGCTCTGTTAAAACTTGTTCTGTTGTACTGTTCACAATCCAAAAATGGGTGCATTGGAAGTAAATTGGAAGCGAATTTCATTTAGTGGGAACATGTGGTACAGCGCCCAAACAAGTTCTTACTAAAAGTTTTTTTTTTTTTTTTTTAAAGATCTTAAATTTGGAACACAACTTAGATTTATTGTTTTTCATGCAGTTTTAGAATAAAACAGATGTTTTGAAAATGTAAAAATTTCTCATAATAATACACTTTAAATTTTTGTAAGTTTCACTTTTTAAACCTTTCACTTGAGCAATAATTGTGCTCAAAAACATTCAAGATTTACAACAGATGACGTTGGAAATTTCATTTGTCAGGTGTATCCTCAAGAAGTGGTTACCAATAAATGCTATAATCCATAAATGGGATTTAGTACCATAACACACACCAACCCCCCGTCAAATTAAAACATAGTACAAATTAAAAAAAAATATATATATATTTTTTTAGACAGCAACATATATTTAAATACATAAATCACTTACAATTAAAGCTATCATAAAAATAGGCAAAAAAGGCAGTGCCACTACAATGCTTTATTACACTACACTATATTATATTATAGACAGTGATTTTACAGCTCACTGTTGACTGATGACTAGATCAGTTGTCAAAATGTCAATGACGCAGACTGACAGAATAGATTAGAATTCATTAGCTCATCATTCTTAAATGCTTAAGATTTCTAATAAAAATAAAAATAATTGCAGTAAAACATCACACATTTATAAATGCACAGCACCATGCTATATAAAATAAATATTTTAATTTTCAATATAATAAATTTATTTTCTATATACACTTCTGTATGCCACAGATTAAAACCACTTCATTAGGTTAAATAAAGCAATAAAGCATTAGATTTCACAAATTAAACCAGAGGCCTTGGAGACCTTTTTAATTTAAATACTTGATTTTATTATGGCTTTGGCAATCTACACATGATTGGCAAGGTAATGAAATAGAAAGAAAATGAGGTTTGGAAAAAAAAACTTAATTTGAGGTTTGATAATCTCTCACGAAAAAAAGCTAGTACAACAAGACACCTTGATTAGACCAAGCGCCATTTTGATTGCAATTTTTCCATTTATGTTTTTGACTAACAAGTTCATCTTAAAAGTGGGTTGCGTAACAATGCACATATATTGTGTAAGTGACAAATACTCAATCAGCTGAATACAAATGACATGCTGATGTAACAAGGCCGATGGAGTTGTAGTGCTGCATACAGGCCATATAAATGCAGCAACTAAATTCAGTCAATTCACAATTTGGTTATTCACAGGAGTAAAAGCAGCAGCTTAACACGCATTAAACACAGAACTCTGTTCAGCTGAAGTTTATTAACAATTGCTGGACAAAAACATTTCTGGTAGCTTTGGTCAGAATATCTAAAACTAAAAAAAACTGCTGGCATTCATGTTTATACAGGCACGTGACGGCAAAACATTGCAATGGTTATCACCACGTAAACCATCACAAGTTTGGGAGTCACTCCCAAAACTCTAAAGTGAGTAAGCTGGGTCAATGAGTTTAGTGTAGGTATTAAACCTTGTAGCGTCAAACAACTTCCAAACAAGTTTAAGCTCAATTAGGATGAGTTACAAAATGACTGTTTGTTCAAATGCAAGACACAATACATCTTTAAAGGTCTGACCTGATAAATCATGTGAAATCTGATCTGTTTTCATAACTAACATACAAGGATAAAAAGCAGCTGGTGCCGAGGAAAGGGGCACAGACATCAATTATTTGTGTTGGTTGGACAGGAAATGATGTAAGTTCAATCTATTAATGGGACATCTGCCTGCTGTTTGAGCAGAGACGCTGATTGGCGTCACAGCTCGACGCCAGCCTTTTGTCAATAAACGGACAGAGACTTTTTCTTTTTTTTTTTTTTTTAAAGAACCATTTATTTCACAATACCTATCTTCTAAGACTTAGCAGTTGAGTTAATTGAAATATAGGGGAAATGTGTTATGCGCAAGCTGTGTTAGGCAACAGCACAAACAACTTATTACAAGAGCGCCGGTAATGATGTACTGGGTTACCAGATCAAACATTTCATTTCTAATTATGACTGAATGCACTGTTTTTGTTTTGCTGCTGCCTATTTCTGAAACGCAAGAGAGACCGAAAGACTTGCTATATAAAAAAACTACTTTTGGAAATGGATGGACATGCTGACAGCACTAAAATGTAACAATGTTTTTGAGATCTGAATGTGCAGTGCCTGCTTTCTGCTATTGTGAAGAGTGGCAGAAAGCTGCGCTTACCCTTCGCATGGCTTCCTCTTCCTCCTGCCGCTTTTCGTAATGTGCAAAATCGTCAAAGATTGAGGTGGTATGCTTGAAAGTCGCAATAATTTTAAGCACTTGCTTTGCCTTCTCTAGGGGCACTTCCTGAGTGTCCCTGGAGTTGGTGACAGGCTTGTTGTCATTGTTTTCTAAGCGAATGTGCCGCAGTTGGTTATTGGGCACGTCCTTAACAAAGATCCATTTCACCTCAAACTTGCCCTTCCACTTATCCTGGGACCAGACGCCGGCGTAGGCGTTATAGTCCACGGTTGACTTCATCTCGGCCACGCCGCAGAAGTGTCCGCTGCCGTTGACGCTAAAGAGCAGGTACAGTGGACCTTTGGCACCGAGCGAGCGGTAGGCGCCGTCCAGGCGCTTGTTTCCATGCTCTGTGCTGCACCAGATTGAGTACTTGATGGAACGGTGGATGTCGTCCTCCGAGTAGCTCTTGATGATAAAGACCCGTCCGTTTTTCAAGTTCCAGTCAAAGTCTTTGGGGTTGTAATTGTTGAGGGCCTTGAGCTTCTCCAGCACGGGGTGAACCTCACTGGAAGAAGGTGATGAGCTCATTGGGACTCCCGTCCCAAGGCCAAAGTTCTCCACGCCGCTGTTCTGGTTAAATGTGGTTCCTCGGTTCCGAGGAGCCACCCAGCGGTTTTGGGGTGGGGGGTTCTGCGCCTGAGAT
>JAHKKF010494933.1:0-11659 GCA_019740295.1 Labeo calbasu | reverse complement strand
GAACCGTTTGTGGAGGGACCGGTTCTGGAAGGATCAGATGTGGAGGGACCAGCTCTGGAGGAACCAGCCGTGGAGGGATCAGCCATGAAGGAATCAGCTCTGGAAGGATCAGCCGTGGAGGGATCGGCTCTGGAAGAACCAACCATGGAGGGACCGGTTCTGGAAGGATCAGCCATGGAGGGATCGGCTCTGGAGAAACCATCCATGGAGGGACCGGTTCTGGAAGGATCAGACGTGGAGGGACCGGCTCTGGAGGAACCAGCCGTGGAGGGATCAGCCATGAAGGAACCAGCTCTGGAAGGATCAGCCGTGGAGGGATCGGCTCTGGAGGAACCAACCGTGGAGGGATCAGCCATGAAGGAACCAGCTCTGGAGGGACCGGCTCTGGAAGGATCAGCCCTGGAGAGATCGGCTCTGGAGGAACCAGCCACGAAGGAACCAGCTCTGGAAGGATCAGCCATGAAGGAACCAGCTCTGGAGGGACCGGCTCTGGAAGGACCAGCCGTGGAGGGACTGGCTCCTGGAGGAACCAGCCATGGAGGGATCAGCCATTAAGGAACCAACTCTGGAAGAACCAGCCATGGAACCTCTGTCAGTGACAAATACCAAGGATAAAAGTTTCAAAGTAAAACATCAGACAGTCAATTACTCCATCAGGAGAAAGTAAAACCACCAGTAGGCTAGGTGGCAGTGAATCCCTTCATGAGTGAGTCACGGAATCATTTATTCAACCGATTCGTTCAAAGCAGCTATTCATTCAGTAATGAAACACAGCTGTGTGTTTCTTGGAACACACAACACTTCTGCTGTGGATTTGTTTGGAACTATTTTTGTTGCCGAAATAGCAAAAACTTGTGTTTTTAAAGTCTAAAATGTAGTTAAATTAATAGTCCTCTTAGTTTGAGACAGAGACAACACCAAGTACAAATGCGGTCGAGGCCGAGACAAGACCTTTAAAATAAATCTTCCAAAAAAGTCTTAAGACCAGTCTAGAGTGCCATAACATTATATATCAGCCGAATCCAGGTGCATTGTATGACTTGCCTTGGCCTACAACTGTAAGACTCTACACTGTGAGTGCTTTCAATTTTTTTTTTCTTTTCATTCAAAGAAGGAAAGAAAGTAAATCAATCAATCACAATTTCCTGCTTACAATCTCAGGACATTAATTTATCTGGAGGTGTGTGGCCCAGACAGGCCTAGTTCCTCCTGCTTCGCTACAAAATGCGATATAAAGTTTAATACAACATATCTAAAGTTTTATTTTATTAGAAAATGACTCGTCATTTCGCTACATAAGACCCCGGGATCGTGTAGAGCCCTTTGAATTTGGACCTTCACCCCATTGATCCCCATTGAAGTCCACTATATGGATTGAAATCCTGGAATGTTTTCATCAAAAAAACGTAATTTCATTTCGACTGAAGAAAGAAAGACATGAACATCTTGGTTGACATTAAATTATCAGAAAATTTTCACTCTGGAGTGAGCTAATCCTTTAACATCAATGCAATAAATAGGCTAACATCACCAGAGGGGTAATCAAACAACGTGGGCCATCAAATAAGCAGTAGGCTAAGCAACTGTTAAGTTATTTTCATAATAATTCCTCTAGAAAAGATATAAAAGTGGTTGTACACAAATCAGTATTCATACATATCATTTTGGTGATGTTTTACATAACACGGTTGAGATAAAAGTCAGAATCTGCTTTGTGATTTAGTCTTTCCTGTGATTCTCATTTCCTTTTATAAAACACAGAAGAAGTAGAAAACAATAACATTAAAGCTTTATTGCTTCTCTTTGTTGTCCACGACAGACAGGATTATGCACTTTCTGTCCTTCATGAGCCCATGGTTAAGAATGTGCTGGAGTTATTTTAGGTGCACTTGAGGAGGTGACAGATAAATTTAGGGGAAAAATGTAGTACTCGGGTTTAGGAAGAGAATGGAGCAGAGACACAAAAGAGTGATCAATTTTTCTTTTCTCAGGACTGCACTTAGATTATACTCCTCACTCGGTGTGTAACGGGACTCTGCTGAGCAGCACAATAGCTTTTTGTTTGTGAGACACAGTCTTGTTTTAGCCTGTATTTTTTGCGTTTCTGAGTGCGTGTAAAAAGTCTTCGGATTCACATAATGACAACTGAAATCTAGCAAGTTCAGCTTTAATAGTTTGAGAGACTTCTGGCGTGCCTAATCTATTTTGCTGTGGGTAAAAATGTAGCATGGGGTTGTGTATTAAACCTTGGTCATTTTATATCTTGATAGTCACAATAAATGAAAATATCACCGGAGAGGAACAATTCATGTACTATAAAACAAAATGAGATCATAAAGGATATGCAACGAAGCATCACTGTAGCAGATTAAATGAAAATCAGGCAACCGGTAAAAGGCTTTAAAACTATACTCTGTCATATAATAATAGCAATGTGTTAATGCATCTTAATATTCTATTGCAAGATGATAAACACTTTTTTTTTTAATTCCACGACAAATGAGATGTCAAGACATTAAGACAAACATCTCACCAAGCCTGAGAAGATACGCAAATAACAACAAAATAATAAATTGAATTTAATAAATTCAATCATTTAAAGGTATTAAAAAATAAATAATAAAATGTAAGAAAATATGGTTGAGATTTATGCATCATCTGAAAGCTGAATAAATAAGCTTTCCATTGATGTAAGGTTTGTTAGGTTTCAATATTTGGCCGAGATGCAACTATTTGAAAATCTGGAATCTGAGGGTGCAAAAAAATCGAAATATTGAGAAAATCGCCTTTAAAGTTGTCCAAATGAAATTCTTAGAAATGCATAATATTAATAAAAAATTAAGTTTTGATATGTTTACGGTAGGAAATTTACATAATATTTTTATGGAACATGAAATTTCCCACTTATTTTTTGCCGTCGTTGGCTATTGCTACAAATATACCCGTGCTACTTATGACTGGTTTTGCGGTCCAAGGTCACATTTATGAAAATAATTTCATAAATAAATCTAAATGGATGGCTAAGCAGTTTATAATATCACTATTTTTATTTTCCAGTTTCAAAATCCTTAAGAACTTGAAAAAATGTGCTGTTTTCTAGTTTCAACAGCATTTTCACAAAAGCAGCACTTATTGTTCTAAAAGTAATGAACATGTGAGAACAAACAAACAGAAAACGAGGACCTCGTGTGAATATGTGTGTGTGAACCCCTTTGGGTACGTTACTAGAGTCATGTGATCACACATACGGATACAGGTGCGTGCTTTCATGCCGAGGTGCAGACAGAATTGTGCGATACGAAGGAAAAAAAACTGTCCTTGGTAAAATGCTTGCGCTTTGAAAAATTCCATATCTAATGGACTTGAAAGAGCCCTTTTCACAGTTAAAATATCGCCTAACTCTGTTTGGCTTTATAATGTGGAAAATCTTGATCTTATGGAATTAAATGCAGATATTATGAGCCGTTCAGTTCAATCCTATGAAACTTTATTGCATCGTTCAGCGGCGGCGGATTCGTATATTCACAGCAGAAAATCTCCACACTCCTTGTTCCTTAAGGCAAAATGTGGGCAAATATGATGTGGCATTCAGAATTGGTCCAATGAACAGGTCGAAGTTCAGAAGACATTGCCTGTGCTTCTTTTCTCTTTTTCTGAATGGCTACACGAACAAATTCTGCGGTCTACAATGCCATACAATTCATTGGCATTGATGCACAAATTATTAGACATATTGACATTACATTTATATCAGACCGACTTTTCAAGCAATTAAACCTCACACTGCTGTATGTATTCATCTATTGAAAAACAGGTCATTTCTTAAAGAAGCCAAGGCCTGAGAACATTAGAAAGAAAGTCAACTAAGTCTTGAACATTCTTTGCAAGGCTGTAAGATTATTCAAGCATGGCAATCAATTTTCAAAACCAGACATGTTCCTGGCCCTGTCTTCCTGTTCTGAAAGGTGTCTTGAGTTGTTAGTTACCATGGCAACTTTTAGCCTGACCATACCCTATTGCGGAGGTTTTCAGTCGTGGCCCTGCATGGGGACCCACTGCACATTTCATGTGTCTTTCTTATTCAACCCCCCTGATTCTGATGATCAGCTCATTAGGAGCGAACTCTATGTACTGAACTGAACATGTCCGATAGGAGAAACATATAATATGTGCAGGGCTGGCACTTATTTGTGCTTGTCCAAGTCTTCAAGAGCACACTTAATCTGTTCATTACAGAATACCGCTCGGTACAAGGTCATTTTAAAACACCTGAAGGACTAAAAAAAAAGCATTGCAACTTCAGAGGTACAATTTAAAGAAAGCTTGCAAGAAGGTCTTTTCTGATTATTTAAACTTAGCTGGTTAAAGGAATAGTTCACTAAAAAATAAAACATTTTTTGGAATTTACTCACCGTCACCCTCAGCCCATCTAAGATGTAGGTGAGTTTGTTTCTTCATCAGAACGGATCATTTGCTCACCTCTGCAGCGAATGGGTGCCGTCAGAATGAGAGACAAAACAGCTGATAAAAACTCCTCTTCAGTCCATCAATGTATGTTTTGTAAAGTGAAAAGCAGCGTGTTTGTAATAAACAAATTCATCATTAAGACATGATTAACATTAAGATCTCAAACTGCTGCTTCTGAGTCCTAATATGTGACCCTGGGCCACAAAACCAGTCATAAGTCGCACACAGTGTTGGGGAAAGTTACTTTTAAAAGTAATGCGTTACCATATTAAGTTACTCCCTAAAAAAGTAACTAATTAGGTTGCTTTTTATGGAAAATAATGCATTACTTCACTTTTGTGTTACTTTTTAAATCTGGGCAGGGCTTTTTTTTTTTTTTTTAATATAAAAAGTTCTATTTTTGGCAGATGTAAAAGCCTTTTCACACCAAAAGGCTTTGAGAAAAGTAAATTCACGTCTGTACAGTAGAATGCAGAAGAAAAAATGTCAACTCTTCAGCACTAAAGGGAAAACAAATGTTAGATTATATGGAGTAATTTTTGCTTATTAGTATGGTTGAATTGGATCATCAAAGGTCGGCAGCAAAGACATCGGTTAATAAATTTGTATTATTTAACATATTTAATTATTGCAGGATTGCGTCATATTCTGAGTTGAATTTCACTGTTTTGAAAAAAGTAACTCAGATATTTTCTTGTCAGTTAAAAAGTAATGCGTTACTTTACTAGTTACTTGGAAAAAGTAATAATATTGCGTAACTCGCGTTACTTGTAATGCGTTACCCCCAACACTGGTCGCACGGGTATATTTGTAGCAATAGCCAACAATATATTGTATGGGTCCAAATTATACATTTTTCTTTTATGCCAAAAAACATTAGGATATTAGTAAAGTCCATGTTCCATGAAGATATTTTGTGAATTTTAAATATATCAAAACTTAATTTTTGATTAGTAATATGCATTGCTAAGAACTAAGACAACTCTAAAGGTGATTTTCTTTATATTTAGATTTTTTTTGCACCCTCAGATTCCAGATTTTCAAATAGTTGTATCTCAGCCAAATATTGTCCTATCCTAACAAACCATAAATCAATGGAAAGCTTATTTATCCAGCAAAAAATCAACCCTTATGACTGGTTTTGTGGTCCAGGGTCACATATTTTTTTCTCCAGTTAAAAAAACATCTTGACTGAATCAGGAGAGAAATATGCACAGATCGAGCACCATTTACAAGTCCAAAAAAATATGTTGGTGATGGTTTTTCATGGATTTTGGCTAGAAGCTGCAAAAAAAAAAGTTAAATAACCTTAAAGGTGTTTTTTTTTTTTGCTTACAGACAAAATGTTAATTGATGGACTAAAGTGGTGTGGATTCATTGTGGATTATTGTGATGTTTTTTATCAGGTGTTTGGGCACTCATTCTGACGGCACCCATTGACTGCAAAGGATCAATTGGTGAGCAAGTGATGCAATGCTAAATTTATCCAAATCTGTTCTGATGAAGAAACAAACCCATCTAGGAACTCGTCTTAGATGGCCTGAGGATAAGTAAATTCTCAAATTGTCATTTCTGGATTAACTATTCCTTTAACACACAGCATTATTGAATAAAAACATATTTTGATTAATTCTGATCTGTCTAGATAACATTTTCCACAATCCTGAAGAAAGATCATGACATTGAAAAGTAACACAATAAAGGTATATCCTTTATGATCTGATCTGAGTTTAAATTTAAAAGGCTGAAAGTTTAATAAATGAAGCAAATTTATGACTACATAAAGAAAGAAATATTCCATTATGTCAAGCAGGTATGCTTATAAATGATTGACATGAACTGTACTGTAATGCCTTATCAATACAACAATGTATTGCTATAGAAAAACTAAGTCAGTGTCCTTGCTCTTTCTTGCCTTTCGTGAGGCCACTGAAAGAGAGAGGTGACAGAACTCGCAATCACTAACAGTATTACTTGTACTCATTTGTTGGAGCTCTCCACTCTGATTGCTGAGTGACTCATCATTTTGAAGGAAATTGGCTGCTTGAGCAATTTTTATTTCCAAGAAACAATGTTACCTCCATTTACAGAGAGGGACAAGAGACTTAAAATATATATATAAAAAATGTATTTCATGTGAAACTTATCATGTCTTACAAATTAGTGCACAGATTGTTTTTTTTAAATCATTGTAGGTTTGACTTGTTCTCCTTTAGTAACATCTTTTAATGCTCCAGAATGATTGAGCTTATTCCCCTATTAAAGTAAGGCCCTCAGAGAGGAAGTCTACACATGGCAAAAGCATTATAGGATTAGTTCACCCAAAAATCAAAATTCTGTCACTGTTTGCTCACCCTTATTTCTTTCCAAACCTATTCCAAATCATTTTTTCTCTGCTGCAGCTCTAAAATTTACATTTACGTACATGCATATTTGTATCATGTAAGTGGTTCAGTCATTGCATTAAATAGTGTAAGTGAATAATGTGATAATGAATCATTTCAATTAATAATGTAGATAAAATAGATAAAATATAATGTATAGTTTAGGAAGACTTTGAATATAGCATGCAAGTCATTTATTTAAGTCATTATTTATTTATTTACTTGCTTATTGTATTTACAGTGGCATGAGAAAGTTTGGGAAACGCTTGCAGAATCTGTGAAAATGTGATTAATTTGAACAAAATGAGAGAGATCATATAAAATGCATGTTATTTTTAATTTAGTTCTGTCCTGAGTGAGATATTTTTCATAAAAGATTTTTACATATAGTTCACAAGACAAAAAAATAGTTGAAATTATTAAAATAACCTCAAAAGTTCTTAGGTTCTTAATACTGCGTCTGGTTTCCTGGATGATCTACGACTGTTTTTTTGTTTGTTTTGTGATGTTGTTTATGAGTCCCTTGTTTGTTGAGCAGTTAAAACAGTTAAACTGAGCACTGTTCTTCGGAAACTTCAAACACAACTATTAGAAAAGGTTCAAACATTCACTGATGCTCCAGTAGGATACATGATGCATTAAGAGCCGAGGGGTGAAAACTTTTGAAAAGGTTGTAGATGTCCAATTTTTTTCTAATTTTGTTGAAAAATCTTATTTTCTTGTCCATTTAGCACTTAGCACCTTCGGAAGCAACAGAAGATACTTGCATGTTTCCCAGAACACAAATTAAGTACAATTTACCTTGATCTTTAAATTCAAAAAGTTTTCACCCCCTGGCTCTTAATATATCATGTTTTCTTCTGGAGCATCAGTGAATGTTTGAACTTTTTTTAATAGTTGTGTTGAGTCCCTCAATTGTCCTTAATCATTATATGGACATAAGCAGCATCATTATTCTTCTTAACTACTTATTTTGTGTTTCATGAAACAAAGAAAGTTATATTTGCAATGACATTAAAGGAACACTCCACTTTTTTTAAAATAGGCTCATTGTTCAACTCAAAAATGACCATATATAATGTTGATATTTTTCCTATTGAAAACTTGACTCTTCTGTAGTTACATTGTGTACTAAGACAGACGGAAAATGAAAAGCTGCGATTTTGTAGGCTGATATGGCTAGGAACTATACTCTCATTCCGGCGTAATAATCAAGGAACTTTGCTACCGTACCATGGGTGCAGCAGGCATATCATTGCACGGCAGCAGAGTTCCTTGATTATTACGCGAAACGAGAGTATAGTTTCTAGCCATTACGACCTAGAAAATCGCAACTTTTAATTTTCCATTAGTCTTAGTACATGATGTAACTACAGAAGAGTCAGGTTTTAAATAGGAAAAATATCGTCATTATATATGGTCATTTTTGAGCGAGATGCTAACGGTCTAATCAGATTCAATGTCTATGCCAGACCCGGCGATCGGCTGAATGGATTCAAAAAATTGAGCCTGAAACAACATTGAGTGATGTCAGAATCATTTTGGGGAGAAATATTTTTTAATTAAATCATTAAAAAGATTTCTTTGTACATACGATAAACATTAGTGGGGTCTCAATGCTCTTTTGTTGCTTTAAAGTATCTTATTTTGTTTCCTACAGAAGAAAAAAAACAGGTTTGGGTGAATAAATGATGACAGAATTTTTCTTTTTGTGTGACGTTTCCCTATAAAGCAACATAATGATAAAAACACTGTTTAAATATCATTTATTAACAATAATAATCATAACTACACATTATTTTCCTCAGTAAAATGCTTAATTAACCTAACAGTCGGCTAGTTGCCAAGCAACTTGATGCCTTATAGAAGTCAGCTAATGTGCATGTGCGTATATTTGCTGTTTTACTTTCTTCAAACATAGCTCATCAAGATTTTAAAGCGGAAATATATATTTTATAATAATGCAATAAACATGATGGATGAGGAAAGTTTAACTTTATGATTAGGTGACACCTATTGCATCTTATCTCTATCAGACCAACAACTTACGGTTAACAAAAGCAACACCGTGCTGTTGTTCAGGACCGAACACATCCATTCAGCTTGTCACTAACCTGCAAAGATGCTATTTATTATACTCCATTTTTGTTCCCCCGTTAAAATCCGTGCTGAAAATCAATGTGGTTAAACTGGCAAGACTCCAGCCACCAACGTAGACCTGCAGGAGAGAACTGCAATAATTGACACAGCACTGACAAATAAAGCTAATGAAAAAAAGCTACGTGGTTTGTGAGTAAACCCCCCTCGCATCAAAGCGAACAGATAGCGCTTAGTAAGAGTTTTAGAGATGACCTTATTTAATCATGTCTCATCTTGTTGAAAATATACTGTGAGGAGATGCTTGAATATTCTGTAAAACTCTCTTGAATAAGTTGTTGAGATAAATCAGTGCTTCTGATAACGCATTTGTTCTGTTTTTCATCCGCTGCCATTTCAAGACGTTTGCCTCTGCGTCTACAGTATTATTATATGTTTGAAATGTCCTTCAGCGTGCGCTGAGAGCAAAGTGCATCTCGGACTGCCGGGCCCAGCAGGATATTCAGATGTCCTTTTTAAGTCCAGCTCTTTGGGTTTAAGACGACTGGCGTTATTTCTTTGATATAGATGTGTTTTTGTATTTGCGTAATTAGATAAATCTCTGACCAGTGTAATAGAGATGCAATATTGAAATTAGCGCTTTCTTAGTCTGTTGCGAAAGAGATACTTCTGTGCATGTTTTTGCTCCATCATACAGTAAGCAGATGTGTGCTAACTGACTTTGACACCTGTGTAGTTGTTATTGATTGTACCGTGGAACTTAATGAAAGCCGAATTACTCTACAACAAAAGGCGGTATTAAAGTGATAAAAATATGCACTGTTTCTGACAGGTTAACAAGCATCAAGAAATTAGCTGCCACTTCTTGACAGATGCCTTGAAAACACCCCCACCCCCCTTGAACTCTGAATTGATAAACAGAAGCGTTTCAAGTAAGGTGGTGAAGGGTATGAAGAAAGTATTGACATGGGAACCTGCAGAGCTGCGGCGTGACTTTATGAGATAAATAGAGGGCGTGGTGTATTTGAGTTCAATTATCATGTGCTGTTTTGACACGTCTGACGCTTTCATGATACACATGCTCTTTTGTTTCCTCATTCGTCCTTTTCATCGGGTTCTTCAGACTGAACATTACCATTCTGCTCTCTCGTATGCTTTGGTCATCATTAATTAAGACGGCTCGGCGTTGGCTTATTGACCTCGGTGGCACGGGGGATTTTGATGGGTTGTGAGGAGCTCATGGAGTCTGGCCCAAAGCCTATTTTTTTTTCCCCCCGTTCGGTCATCCGCAGTGTTTGATGCATGGCAATTTAAATCCCCTCTTCTAATTAAATGTGATCTGCACTTGAGCTAAATGACATTTTTACAGAAGGCTATCTGGTACCTTCAAGACAAGGTGACATTCCACTTTCCATTATACAGGATTATAACAAGTAGCCGGACTCTCACAAAGTACGGCTTGAGCGGTGGCTCTCCCTGCAAAAATCAGTTATGGTGATGTGCAGGCAGCTTTGAGGAATCAAAGGGATTTGAGACTTAATTCACAGCTTAGCCATTACATCCCAGGTGTCAGCACAATGCAAAGTTCAGCACTAAATCATTAATAAAATAATGTCATCAGTTATTTCCTGCAGAGTTTGTTAAATGCGACGAATTCAATTCGTTGATCAATTCGTTCTTTCTGTATATGTACATTGGATATATACACAGTTGTAAACAGTTCTGGTCCTTGGATTTGATTCTTCAAGCTGCGTTCCAGAAGTTCTGAGAATAACAGTCCAGCAGCACTGGGACTTTGTTTGTATTACTATGCTGTGTTTGCTTCAGGCTGACTGTCAGTTTGTGTATTAGTGGAGGGGATTTGTCTGTAAATCTTTCTGCTGTTTACTTTGTTATGCCAATAGGTGACGACAAGTGACTGTCTCTACGAGTGAGTTACTTTAATCATTCATTCAGCTTATTTGTTCAGTAGGTATTTAAAAGGTCTTTATGTGAGAGTCATTGAATCGTTCACTCAAGCAATTCTTTCAGGAAATAAATAAGTATTTAAGAGTGAGTCATTGAATAGTTCACTCACGCAATTCTTTCAGAAACTAAAAAAGTTTGTTTAGCAGGTCTTTAACTTTAACTAAGTAGGTCTTTATAAGTGAGTCATTGAATCGTTCACTCAGTTGATTTTTTTAAAAAACTAAGCAAATTTTTATGAGTGAGTCATTGAATCGTTCACTAGGCTTGCCACGATAGACGGTGTTGACGGTGTTACCGGTTTTAAGACGCAACACCGGTGACATCACTTTTCCACCGTGACACCGTCCCCACATTTGTTTTTTTTTTTAAGTATTCATTTTTTTTATTAAATATTTTTTTGAATTAAATGGAAAATATAATTCTAAATAATTTACTTAAGACGAGAGCATGCACTATAATTAAAAACTGAACATAGCTACAATGCCTCATATTTTATTTATCACGTGAGGAGAATGAGAGGAGTTGAATTTACAGAAAGAGAATGGCGTTGTTGTTTTTTCGTTATCTTAATAAAAGTTCTGTTTAATATCAGTGATTTTTTTTTTTTTTTTTGTAGTTTCGTTGTCGTCCATTCAAACAATTGAAGCCGAATTGCCAATTCCCGCAAAACTGAAAGTGAAAGTATAATACGCACGCATTTATAAGCTATTTAAAAGCAGAAAAAAAGAGGAAAAGAGGAAACC
>JAHKKF010494928.1:0-22223 GCA_019740295.1 Labeo calbasu | reverse complement strand
AAGTTTTTTTGGCACATTGATTACCATTTGTATAACCATGGTTTTATTGCAAATAGTTTTACTACCAAATTAATGGTTAAACTATGGTTAGTGTAGCAAGACCATGGATAAATCGTGGTTACTGTGGTTTAACTATAGTAACCATGTTTTTTTTTTTGTTTGTTTGTTTTGTTTTGGTTTTGTGATGTTATTTTCCATAAATGCGACAGGACTGCTGTAATATTGTGAGATGGTAGTGACTGTTTGTAGTTGTGGTGGGCCTATGTGGGAGAAAATCTAGGGCCGTTTTTTTACTCCCAGTCCGTCCCTGGTCCTGCGTAGGACTTTAATACAAAAACGCACAAAATGAATGGTGACTGTAGAAAGCAAAAGCCGAATCCCAGACATTTGGGACATTTATTTAAAAATCCTGGCTGGACGCATTTTTTAGGTCCAAAAGGGGGACATGTCCAGGGAGAAGAGGACATATGGTCACCGTAGTTCATTCATATATTCATTTGTATAATTCCCTCAGCACCCTCTTAAAACCTCTCAGCTTTCCGCCATGCATTTACACAAAACGAAACTACTCTGCGTGCTGTGCGGTCAAGAGACTGTTATTTAAACTTTGCTTTATACTGGATAGTATTTATTACCGCAAGTTGCTCAAATCGTGGTAATTGAATATGGTTTTAATGATAATTAAAATATGAAACGGTAATACTAACCGTGGGGAATTTTATCATGATTTATCGTCAAACCGGTAATCGTTACATCCCTAGTTCCAAGATATGTCAGTATTACTTACAATTTTCTCATTGATGACCCAAATGCTGAGCTCTGTCGTAACACTATCATAGAGTTCACCCATAGCTTTGCGATGAAAGCATTGATGCCCCTGCTGCCTCTAACAATGGTTAGTATGTCAAACCCAGATACCACTTTTATAATGCGTGCCTTAAGCTGCATCTACCCTCAAGTTGCTAGTGATAGTGCCACCAAGGGGTATCTAGAAGAATTGCTAGTGCTAGTGGACAAGCGATGGAGGAACAGTTACTAAAGGATAAGCCAACACTTACTTCAGGTGAAAGACTTGAATACCCAAACGTAGCAGATTATCCAATACGTGATAGTTGCACAGTCGGCTCATCGAATGAACAGATCACAGAGAGTGACCACCGAACAAGCTGCTGTTCTTTCATCAGAAAATTACTTTGAACTTGAACTTGAATTCACAAACTCACAAAACTTGTCCAAGGAAAACCCTAGCAGTAGAACTAGCAATCCTGCAGTCACTGTGTCACCCCATCCAGCACTTACCATGGACATGATTGATCCTCCCAGCATGCGAAAAGTAGTCGTTGAACACATTGTCCGAACAAATGACACAGCTCCATTACACCATGCTTCTTTCCATCTCAAGTCCTTCTCTGTAAAAATTCCTAGACCATTTAACGAACCAGACTTTGACACATGGCGCACGAGTGTCGGCCTTCTGTTGACAGGTCCTATTATTTCTGACTTGCTAACATGATAACTAGATAGTGTTAAACATGTCTCTCCCAACAGCCTACCTTTTGCATATCTGGAGTTGCTGGAGTCAGTATATGGCTCTCTAGAAGATGGAGAGGAGTTGTTAGCCAAGTTCACGAGCACTCTCCAAAACCATGGTGAAAAACCTTCAGCTTACCTGCACACATTGCAAGTTCTCTTGAGCACAGCCATTCGACGAAGATGGTCATCCTGCAAGCAGCTGAATTAGTGCTCCTGATACCACTAAAGTTGCACAGAAAAGACGCACGCTGAGGGAACAACGAGCCCAGTGGGATTCCCACCACACTGCAGCTATAAGATCTTTAAACTATGGATGGTTTCTGTAGAGGGGCATACAAAGACTGGACAAGGTAAGAATTACCCTAAGAAACCTATATACTCGTTTGCTTGAAAGATGCATCCCCTTACAGAGGGGGTTACTGGGACTGAAGTGCACTGCCCAAATTACTGTTGGTGAAAAAACGTGTCCTGTCTTCTGGACACGGGGTCCCAGGCCACCACAATTACCTGGTCATTTTACGAAGAACACTTGTCAGATTGTTCTCTTAAGTCGCTGGATAACTTACAGCAAGTGGAATGGGCAGACAGTGCCTTATGTCGGATATACAGAACTGATGCTAAAATTCCCCAGAGAGTTCCTTGGAAAAGAAGCAGAACCTGCAGGATGTACAGTAGTCCTTCAAGGACATGCTCTGGTTAACTGCCCACATCTGGACAAGTCACCAACCTCGCCCGTCTTACCTGGTAGTTTGCTGGTCGCCAGCTGTTTGCATACCTTACCTTCCAAGACACATCACCAGTTACCCGTTACCCGTATGCTAATGAATGAAATTCAGACTGATATTACCATCCTTCCCAGAACTATAATCGCTGAAATGCATGCAGTTCAAAATGTGATGAACACTGAATGAACAAATCTCAGATTCACTTTGGGGATTCTCCCTTAACATCTGAACGGAAAAAACAGATAACAGATCAGTTGAATTCCATACCAAAGTCTTTGCATTGCACAACTTAGATTATGGACATGCTGACAAGGTCAAAAAACATATAAAGCGATGCGGCTACTTTTAAACACAGGCCTCGACCAATCCACCCTCAACACATGGAAACATTTACAGGAATTAGCTGCTGGAATAATTTGAGAATCAGAGTCTTCCTTTGCTTCCCAAATAGTGGCTGTATGAAAAAGGACAACTCTGTACATATGTGTAATGATTTCAGACAGCTCAATTCACAAACCACCGGGGATGCATATTCCCTGCCAATTCTGGATTCTGGAAGTCTTTTCAGTGATTACGGGTTCAAAATGGTTCTCTGCCCCTGACTTAAAATCTGGATATTATCAGATTTAGATGGAGGAAGCTGACAAGTTTAAGACTGCCTTTGTGGTGGGGTTCTGGGAGTTCAATAGGATGCCCCAGGGGCTCATCAACGCCCCAAGCTAAAACTGTCACCTGAAAAGTGCTAGTTTTTCCAGAACTCTGATACTTGGGTCATATTGTATCTGAGAATGGAGTGGAGACAGATCCAGTGAAAAAAGAAGGCCTTCAAAACCTGGCCAAGACCTAGGAACCTTAAGGAATCAAGGTCTTTCCTTGGGTATTCTGGATACTATAGGAGCTTCATTCAGGATTTCTCCGAGATCATCAAACCCATTAACGCCCTCACAGTAGGGCATCCACCACTTTACAAAGGTCGCAGACAAGGGAACAATTAACAGTATCTCAAAATAAAAGAGCAGTTTGGGAAGAGGTGGGATCAGTCCCATCAACTAGCTTTTAACATGATTATTGAACAACTCACCTCTGCTCCTGTTTTGGGATTTGCTTCTTTACATTCTGCATACAGACACTAGCACCACCAGGCTCGGGGCACCCTTGTATCAGAGACAAGAGTGACAGATGCGGGTGATAGCATTTGCAAGTCGAGGATTGACAAAAAAAGTGAAAACAGGTATCCACTCAAAGCTAGAATTTCTAGCTCTCAAATGGGCAGTTATATCTAAGTTCAGATAGCAACTCTCTAACTTACATTCTGACATCTGCGAAGCTGGATGCCGCCAATTATTGCTGGCTGTCAAGCCTTATCAATTCAAGCTCCAGTACAGGGCTGGGAGACAGAATCGTGACACCGATGGGCTTTCTAGATGTCCACACTGAGAGCTTTTGGATGACTCTGTGTCCCAGAAAGTGAGGGAGAGGATAAAACAGTTTACTCCTCATCATCTAGATGAAACAGCAGCTGAAGATTCTGTGATTCTGCCAGAAGCCACCAGAGTTCCCTGATGACTGTGAGTTGCCCTTGTTGAGTCCTTGGCTCTACATGCAGATGTCCTAACTGATGAGTTTGAACAGGAAAATGAGCACGGACTCCCGGTTATTGCTTACCTCTCCACTAAGGAGTTGAGGAAGCAGCAGAGGATGGATGGATCCTGACCTCATCCAGTCATCATTGTTTGTTTGGAGTTAAATGAGAGGATTGTTTCTGTTAAATTAGTTCTGTTGTTATTCTGTTGTCATTAGTTTCTGTTAAATAAGATGCGATCTGGCGCTGGAATCTGTTGTTTTTGAAATCATGCTGAATATTCGTGCGATGTTATTAGTGACGGAACGTTCTGAATGCAGCTCGTGCACAGTCTTCACACACGAGCGGTTCAATCTATCGTTTGATGCTGCAGAGATTCATTCCGGTCAAATCACAAAACAAAATACATACAAATGTGTCCTTCATTGATCAACATGTTTTTTTTTTTTTCGGGGCTAATAATACATATTACTATTGACATGTAAGAATAAAACTATCATGTTAAAATTACTTCTATGTCAATACATTTATTGGAACGGTGAATTTGACGTCATTCACCATACTATAGGTTCGCAGACCAACGGCTGTGCAGGACTGTGGCATTTCGAATATTCAGTAATTACTATGGTGAATGACGTCAAGTTGACCAATACAATATGGCGGACGGCCCATAGAAACAGTCGCTAATGAGGCATCTACGCATATATATCTATGGGTCGAGGAGTGGTGTCTCCTTGCCAGGTCAAGACAATGTGATCCTATTACCCCAATTTTACAGTCTCTACTCTGACTTAACCGGTCTTCTATGACTCTCCATCACACTCCTTACAGTCACAAAACTCAGGACTTTTGGTAGTACCTAGGATAGCAAAGTCCACTAAAGGAGGCAGAGCATTTTCGCATTTGGCTCCTAGTCTCTGGAATAGCATTCCTGATAATATTCGGGGTTTAGACATGCTCTCTCTGTTTAAATCTAGTTTAAAAACACATCTCTTTAGCCATGTATTCACATAATGCAACTAATAACTTTGTGCTCAGGTTATATCTGTATATCCAGTACATCAAATATACATTATCATTCTTTCTGAACAGCAGCTATGCTGCTATTATTCTATGTATGCTTCTCTGTTTCTGCCACGGGATGGGCATCTCGAGGTAACTAGAAATTACAGAAGCTTCAGTCTGGACCAAGCCTCTTATGATGACTTGAGATGACCCAACATCTGAGGAGAGACGATGCCTACCCTTCCGAGGACCTCATGGCACCAACCGTGAACCGACATACAAAACCACTAAATCTACAATCTGTTTGAATACGTGTCATTAACGAACTGCATGAGTGGACCCTGTTGTGAAAGAACAGGGTTAGAAATGACGTCGGCTTTAGCAATCACACCACACTGACACAATTTTACAGCATGCTAGAATTCTGCAGTGACCGTTTCCAGACTATCCTTCTCCATCATAACAGATAGAGTTAATGGGAATACAGTGGCAACAGTTCTATTGTTGTTTTCTCTCTGCTGTGGTTTGACTTCAACATTTGATTTGATAGGAATCAGACATGTCATCTGTTTCTTAAACTTTCACCTCTGTGAGCACAGATTTTCAGCACAGGCTAACACGGCGGAACGATGCAGAGCTGTGTTTGAATCACACACGACTATTCGCGCGACTGGACAAAAAAAACTCCTGCCAGATTGTTTTCAAGGATAAAATCTAGTCCGTCCACCGGACGCAAACCTCTACTTTCACAAAATGCAAAACTAGGTCTGAGTTTAGTTGGAAAGAATTATAGCTCTACTCCTCAAACTAGCGCATCGCATCCAATGTAAGCTTCAGCGAGGCGGTGCCTTTATCTGCCTTTATCCCACAAAATCAACATCTGCTGTTCATCTCCATCAGCCCAAACAGAAACAGTTGTGTTTGTGAGGAATGCTAAATCTGTCAACTCTGGTTTTGGTAACTACTGTGTGTGCGACTTTTTTTAAATTCAAGCCACATTCTTTTGTCTCCATGCTTTGATCAGGATCATGGCAATAGAAGGCAAAAACACTTCTCTGCACTGTATACAATGCCTTTGAGACTGTTTTTGAAAGTGTTTCTGGTTTATGCGTTTACACCGTTTTACCAGGCATCAACTTCATGTTTAGTTTTTGACATGTCAAACCACTGCCTCCGACAAAGATGATGCTGTCTGTTCATTAAGATGCACGACTAAACTTTCAGGAAAGCATTTTTTTTTTTCAAATCCTCAAGTAATATGAACTCCTGAAAATGTTCAAAAGTTGTGCTTTTTGATGCGGCATACCACTTTTCGAACACTTCACCACCACTTCTCTTATCCCTGGCTTATCCCTCACTATAGCCTTGAAACCTGTGTTGAAGCATCTTCTAGCTGACTAGATGAGACACCGCTTTGCTGTATTCTAGAAAGCACACACATCTCGCGCTGTGTACTGAAGATTCCTGTATTCTGTTATCAAGAACAGACAGATCTTAAATTTCGAATGGTTTGTGCAACTTGTCCCTAATGTCTTAGCAGTCTGTACTACCATTTTGGCACAGTGGAGGGTTTTTCTTTTGAAGTACAATAAGCAGGGATTTTTGTTTTTGGCATTAAGTATGCAATTCTGAATTTGATCATTTGTTGTCAGAGAGCTTCTGTAAAGCTTACTTACCTGTTAGCAGCCGCCTGAATCGTACAGGGATTGTTAGATTTATGAATTCTTAACAGTGTGGAGATTGTGCTTCACTAGCAATTATCGCTTAAACAGTGTCGATCCTGACAATTCCCAGCAGTTTTTCAGTCCCTGCAGATGAAAAACATCCGAACAGCAAGACGCTGCCACCGTCATGCTTCATTGTGGCGATGGTGCTCTCAGAGCGACAGCCAAAATGTCTTAGTCTCATCTGAACCTTTTTTCATGTGTTTGCCTACTTCATACAGTTTTCATATATATGGTTGTTGTTTCTTCTCTGCACACAGGATCTACAAGTAATCGGTCATGTGTCACTTATGCCTCCAAAAGAAATTACCACAATAATGTAAATTTCATATTTCTATATTTCTAAGTACAAGTAGCGGAACCAAGATCAAATGGTTTAATTTTTATTAGTTTCATTACGTAGCCTACGTTATGTATTGTCTGGTTAGGACAGGTACAGCCACTTTTCAGACACGAGAAGCGCGTTCGGCGTGGAATGCGAGTATTGCCGTGGTAACCAACAACAACACCTGCTTGTGATAATGACTAAAAATATCCCACTCATGAGGCTGTCACTGAAAAATCAGCAGGACCCGTGTAAAGACACGCACTCCTCCTCCGGCTCCACTGCATTTATGGCTGAAATGTATGTAAATGTATCATTTAATTTGCGTTATTTCCACCATATGCAGATAGCGACTGCAGAAGGCAGTTTCAGTAAATCTACTGGACTACGTGAGTATCTTTTTTGACAACTGTGTAATTAGATGGAACATCAATGATATTAGCAACATTTACACTTCGCTTGACTGCATGTACTTTTTACTCCACCGTATTTCAAATGACCCTTACCAAAGTCCCTTTTAGTCCGCTCGGTTCACTCGGCGGCCCAGACTATCTTAATGGTACAACCCTGTCTCATAAATGTTGTTTCTTATGCTCAAATAGATTTAAGAAAAAAAAGCAACATATAATTAGGTTGGTCAAGGCAATTCACAAGTGCAGAGACTAAATGTGCGTCTCAAGACACCGACTGTATTCGTGACGACTGGAGCCGCAGCGGTGTGGAGACGTTACTAATTGGCAGTTGGCCCTTTTATTGAGAAGGCGGGACTTGTTCTTCCATATTTGGCGTTGCATTTCCTCTCTGAATATATATATATATCTACATTTACACTACTCAGACAGACCTTCCTACTGTACTGGAGAAAAAACAGGTGCCATGCTCATGTTTTGCATAGTAATGCGTTTAAGAGTAAATGGCCGAACATCTGTTCAGCTACTGTGTTTTATAATAGTTCACAATGTTGTTTCACATTAAATAAATATTTTTAATGAGGTTAGATACTGATGTGTCTATCTAGCTGCTGGTCTCATGAACATCCGCCACGCCTGTAGTCCTGTACGTTTAGAGCGCAGTAGTGCGCGCCTCCGTCGTAAAGAGCTTTTCTGAGGCTCGAGTTCAATTTCATTTTTTGTTTTATATGTTATTATATGTTTTCCTCACAAATCAACTTTCCTTTTTTTTAGATTGTGAGAACTACGGCATCGTTGAGCCTACAATCTAAAGACTCAAGTACTGTTCCAATCGGATTCTCTAAGCCTCAAGTGTTGCTGGACGTGTGCTTTGCGAGTTTTCTTTACACCTCTGATGGAAGGCAATCAAAATCCCTGCTCAGAAACCATCTTCTTGCGAATGTGACCCTTTTGTAATTTGATGCGTTACTCAGTGGATTCAGTGGATTGGTACGGTCACATCTAGCCGTGCTTGAAAAGGTCATTTTCCTTCTCTGACACACTTCTGTTCCTCTCACATATTTTCTCTCTGTCTGATACGCACTAGCCTAGCCTGTCAGACTTACTCAACTACTTTTGGCAGCCGTGGCCAATCCCTGCGCGTGTTAAAGGAAAACACGTTCAACTGGACAGGCTCACACAGCCAGACGCCAGACGTCATGAACAGAGAGACCTGCGCTGGCAAGATAAAAAGATTCACTGCACGCAAATAAAAGAAGAGGCATAATTCAACACTCAACAAAACATCAGAAACAAATCAGGGGTAAGTCAGCTATATGAGCTGTGTGAATGATATGTGAATGTTCTCACTGTGCTGCTGGGGATCTGTCCTATTAATAAAGTCCGCTTTGCGTGCAGTATAGAAAGAAATTCATTTTCTGTTTTTGAAAGACTGGTGTTACTTACTAGAGTTTATAACCACGAAATCAAAATTCGTATCACAGTTCTCAACAAAATCCATTTCACTGTTAAAGTATCAATTTATTAAGCATCTAATATTAGTACTCAGGTTCAAGTGTTTTCTTATTACGTACAGTTGGACTGTAAAGAGCGTCTGTCCGTGCTCCTCCGTGCGGTCATAGTGTTGGGTTGAAGTCTTCACTTCATCAGATCCATCGACTTTCAGCACAGCACTCCTAAATGCCTGTACTTCTACAGAGAGTCATGCAAGTGTCTATAAAGAAATAAGTTAATTAATTAATTAGTACATTAAAAAAAAACACACACACACCAACTAAGTGGCACTGTATACTAAATAAATAAATTGCTCTAACAAACTGGACCGTCGAGGATGCAGAACTTACTGCAACATGTTAGATGACGTTAGATGCAGTTTATGTGCTGTTTGTTGGAGCAGTCTTTAGCCTCCTCAGTGAAGGAACTCAACCAGATGTGGTTAAACCTGATTTTCAGCATTTTACAGAATGTTTGTGCACATGACCTTTGCTCTGAGAAATGTCTGCACATCTAATGTCGCGTGATTGTGTATTTCATAACCAGGCACCTCCCTGTGAAAAGACCAGCTTACACTTTCCATGCTGGTTCATGCTGGTTCAGTGCTAGTGTTGGTCATGATTGACAGTGTGCCTAGATCTACGCCTGCAATGCACATGAAATCCTAAACTATTAGCAGAGAAACTACTAGTCACCGGAAACACTACGACAACCATATTAGTTTTCCAAACCACCACGGGACAGCAATGCCTGACAACCCACACCGTGACCTAAACTGAGCCGGTGTTCTGCGGATCAGATGAGTTCGTTGTTGAATGTGTTTGTTTGTGAAGTAATTGCTACCGCAAACGTCTGTAATGTTTATCATAAATGTGCACACAAAAGTATACACAGAAATAGTTCAAATGTACATGCCTACTGAAAATTAACCATGGTTTTACTACAAAAAAACATGCTTACTATAGTTAAAACACGGTAACCACAAATTAACCACGGTCTTACTACACCAACCATAGTTTAACCATGATATTTGTAGTAAAACTATGGTTTTACAAATGGTAATCAATGAGCCAAAAAAAAAACATGGTTACTACACTTTTACTATAATAAAACATGTTTTCAAGCTCATTCACAACAGTGTTATTTCTCTCGATGTAGTTCATCTACATTACAAAAACCACACACTCTAAATAAGTAACCATAGCTTGGTTTGCGCCGTAAGACTGTAAGGGACACCTCTGTAAAAACGGTGACAAGATGGGCAGTGTTTAATTATTGAGATCAGATTTTTAAAAAAATAAAGAAAAAAATAACGACAATTAAATGAATACATACATACATACATACAAAGTAATGATTTCAGTTTACATCAAATGTTTTAATCTCAAATACAGTTAAATTAACTAGCCCAGAGTCATTGGTTGATCATTTTTGAATTCCTGGATATTTATTATGTTTTCTAGGCTGTCAAAGAAGCACAGGATGGCTCAGCCGGACAGCGATCTTTCCTCTGAGCAGGAGCTCACCTGCTCCATCTGTCTGGACCTCTTCAGCGAGCCCGTGTCCATGCCGTGCGGCCACAACTTCTGCCAAGCCTGCATCGGCGGCTACTGGGCTTCTACCTCGGTTTGCACCTGCCCGCTGTGCAAACGGGTATTTGAAGAACGTCCTGAGCTGAGCATAAACCGTGTGATTGCACATATCGCCCAGAAATATAAAGAGATGTACTACGGCGGGCCTCAACCGAAGCCGAGGCAAAAAGCGGCTTCGCCAGCTGATGCCGAACAGATTCTGTGTGACGTCTGCAGTGGCAAGAAACAGAAAGCGGTCAGTTCCTGTCTGACGTGCACCGCGTCTTATTGCGAGATTCACGTGCTCCCGCATCGGCAGACGTCCTTCTACGCTTCCCATCGACTGCTGGATCCTCACGAGGCCCTGCGGGGCCGAACCTGCCAGGAACATCACCGACTGCTGGAGGTTTACTGTCGTACGGATCAAAAGTGTATTTGCGCGATCTGCGTGCTGGCAGAACACCGCACGCACACCACAGTCTCAGTGCAGACCGAACGTGCTAGCAAACAGGTAGCCGTGTCTGCTTTTTAGAATAACGCTAATGTGCAAATGTGTTTTCGCTGCAGCTCAAAACTACAATGACAAGAGAGGACAGATCATCATAATTCTGTCTGCCATTTTTCATGACTCGGCCTCAAGAAATTACAAACCCGTATGAGTTTCTTTCTTCTGTTAAACAGAATTATGTTTAATTTTCTATTTAAATATAAAAATATATGAATATAAACAGTTTTTCTTACTGTTCTTTTCATCATTGTATTTGTTGTTGTTGTTTTTCTTAGCGGCGCTTGCCGTAGCAAAGCATCACTGTTATTATCTCATATTCTTCGTCTGGCCAAAACTTTAGCGCCTTAGTCATCCCACACCTTTGAGCTATGATTCTGTAGAAGAAATCAAGTATCTTCATACTTGTATCTTAATCTTTTGACTCTTTTGACTGTCATGTAATATTTAAGTAGCACCCAACCACAAAGAGAATCCCAACAGCCATATAGAAAAATGACCCAGCTGAATCTCGACACCCTTTGGACCTTTTAGGGCCGCAGCCATATTTCAACAGCAGAACATTATAGAGATATGGGGCGGACTTTTTATATTATATGATTGATATTGAGTCTTTCACAAAAGACTGAGGGAAGAGAGACTTTAGATCTAAGAAACTTTTTTTTCTGACCTCATAGAGACTCCTGGGAAAAACAGAACTGGACCTTCAGACATGTATTGACAAAAGAAATGCCCAGCTGACTGAGCTGAAGAGCAAACTACACGCCTTGCAGGTATTTTAAAACTCTAGTCAAGCCGTACTGTCATCGCACAGGTCGCAGCACGAAAGCTGTGGGTAGCTTTACGATTTACTGTGAAAAAAAGTAAAAAGTTTGGTCCCGCTTTATATTAGTTGGCCTTAACTACTAAGTACAGTGTACTTACTGTGTTCATATTGTATTTCAAAGCCCTTTTGCTGCTACTGAGGTGGGATACGGGTACGGTTAGAGACAGGTGTGGTGGTATGGGTAGGGTTAAGGGTGGCTTAAGGTGTGAGGGATGGGTCAACAGTGTAATTATAAATGTATTTACAGAAATTAATTACAGCTGTAATTACATGCAGATTTTTTTTTAAATATTAGTACAATGTGAAAACATGTACGTACACAATAAGTGCACTGTATCAAATGATGAATTTCAATGTAAATACAGAGTAGTTTAGGCCGCCTAAAATAAAGTGGGATCAAAAGTTTAATCACTGGTCTCCACATATTTCATATTTAGCTTTGCTAAAAAAGCACTCTTATAACAAACGTTAATATTTTGAACTGTCCATTTGGATGGCGCTCATGACGTTTGCGCTACAGGTTTGTCACGTGCGATCTCTTTGGCAGGGCTACGCTCAGGCCGAGCTGTCCGAGGTGGAGCAGCTCCTGTCTGACGTCACACACTCGGTCGATCGCATTCGCAGCGAGCTGGTGGGTGGGATTGAGGAGAAGAGAGAGGCTGTGATTGGACGAGGACAAAGCATTGTCACCCAGCTTGAGACAAAGTTAACACAGCTGCAGGAGCGCAGAGGTCGACTAGAGGCACAGGCTATTTCAGATGACCATATTGGCTTCCTTCAGGTACAAACATGCAGTCTTTTAACAAACATTACCATATCTCAATTTTCTGCACACGTGCGTGCGTGCGTGTGCGTAAACTCTACTGTTGTTCTTATTCTTTTAACCACATTCATTGCTTCATTCTTTTACGGCAACCCATTTTCACTCCCAAGGCATCAAAAACTGAATTATGGTCTCAGTAGTGGCGTGCTACGCACTAGATGTCACTACATTCACAAACTAGGAACTCCATTACAAATGCTAGTTTTATGTATCTCTTATCACTATAATTTTTTCTGGTTAAAATGTCTCCACAAATGTTGTTTATGTGTAGAATAAAAAAACTGTCAAATTAAAAGGTCACAGTAACCCCTAACCCCACCCGTAGCCTAAATCTAACCTAAAACAACAACAGATAAAACTACAATCACAGTAATTTATTGCAAAAACTGAAAAAAAATAAATAAATAAATAAAAAAAATAAAAATAAAATAAAATATATATATATATATATATATATAATAAAAATATGGCATGATGCATTTCAGGTGTTCTGATGCCATACAGTATGTGAGAAACAAAGTGAAATTTAAGGTTTTGACTGCTGAAAATGTTCATGCTCTGTTAAAGCAGTCGCATCTCATTCAGAGGATAAATCTTGTAGTATGATGCAGTTGATCACAAGACACATGAGAGCCGACGGCTTTTTACAGTCAAAGCTGACATAAGATGGATGGAGACATGATCATTTTTGGATCTTTTCTTTGAAAACTGAGATTCAGATATTTTATTCACATGTCCACCATTATTTTGGATGACATTAAGGACACTACGCCATAAACTACTACTAAATGACATCCTGAGGGGAATTCACCCAGGAGAGGCTGTCGAGAGGAGCGAAAGGTCATAGAGCCAAGGTGGGCCAGTAAGACACAACCGCGGGGGAACAAAGCGGTGCCCGTACTATCTGCAGGGTTGGGCTGGGTGGAGCGATTTCTGCCATCCCTGGGTTGCCCGTCTCAGGAGCGCTTTAAAACCTGTCTGAGGCTCTTTGGGCAGGCATCACCTTCCAGAATTGGTGGCAGAAAAGGTCTCCTCCTGTCTCTGCCTTCCGCTTCTTCTTCACAGCAGGGCATGGTCCTCTACGGTGTTGCTGAACAGGTCCCATTGGGAGATATCAACAAAGCGCACTTCCTCAGAAGTGCTTTCTCATCTCCGCAAGGCTGAGCTATAGATGCCATTTCTGGACCACCAGCGCTGAGTCGGGACTAACCTCATGCATTTTTTTCAAAGCCTTGGCATGATGAACCTATAGGATGTCCAGTAGCGCTGTAGGTGCTGCAAGAAAAACATCTGCTTGACCTGGGGAAAGACAGAGGGTAGTGAGGGCGGAAGAACCCACAAAGCGTGTTTTGCTGGTAAAAAGTGACTTCCATGACTTTGTGAGCTCCTTGAGCACCTCCAGGAAGAACAGTACTGGGACAGATTGTGGGTTTGAGCAGCGTCCCAAGCCTAACCACAAACATTCGGGCCACGGTGGAGGGATCCACTCGAGCCCGAGGTTCACGGCAGCCATCTCAGTGTCAGACTCAGCCTGAGCAACCACACCTGATGGAGGAGACCCAGGTAAGTCTTCAACGTTAAAAGGTCACGATGCTTCGATTGACGGCTAATCCTCACCCTGAGCTGTTGCTAACAAGAAATTAGATTCACAGAAATTCTCATGGCCATGCTCTCGCAGTGATTGCATCTGCCATCCACAAAAGCTGCGTCAGCATGGGCTTGGGCCCCAAACAACAAGTGATCGTGACCTCATCATCTGAGTGAGAGAGCACAGGCTACACCACATCCAGAAATTCATTGACTAAATGGCATCTTTAAAATTACATTTTTTGTCAGTGTGACTCTTGTAGAAGAAATTTCTTTTTAGTGAAGAAATTCTTTTGTTAGAGAACAGGAAAACAGTGTGTCAATAATGCAAAAGGACTACAATAAACACTCCATTTTCAGTTAAAGTAGGTTCGTCATTGAATTCAGTCATTGTCCAGCTCAATTCAGTTCAAATAGTATCTGGGCAATGAAGTCGACGATATCACTGGAAAATAAGTGTCCCCAACTAAGCAAGCCAGAGGCGACAGCGGCAAGGAACCAAAATTCCATCGGTGACAGAAAAGGAGAAAAAAACATGGGAGAAACCAGGCCCAGTCGGGGCCAGACGAAACCAGCAGTTTAATTCCAGGCTGCGGTCAGATCGTGCAGAAGATTCAACCGGTTCCCGTGGTTTTGTGCCGACGGCCATCTAGGTGACGAGGTCTTGATGTCAAGGTGTCACAAAATCAGTGAGTGAGTGACAGATTGGAAACAATATAGGAATATAGGAACAAAACAGATATTTACATTTGTTATCTAACATTTTAGGCATACTTATTTGAGTTTGTGCTCAACTAGCAGTCCGAAATGTGTTTACTGATGTGTTTTCAGAGATGAGTGTTGTTGAATGTGTAGAAGTAAATAGTGGCTGTGGGCTATATATTAGGCTAAGTGTTGCAATTCAGGTAAAACAAAGCTCGACAAGAGACAAGGAAAAACATGAGGGCGAAATAATATAAGACAGGAAACAGGAGACGTCTGAAACCACAAGTTTTAAAAGGACTTTTTATTTTACTTGGCAATTTGTACGTGTATGTGGTGCAACTATTGAGCATGTGCTAAGTAAAGCTGCGTTCACATGCATGAGCTCGCTAGTGGGCGTTCTCACTACTGGTTGCCTTGACAGCGAATCAGGTTTCTTGCCGCTAAATACAAACATTTTGGAGGCAAAAGACTAAATACAATATAAATATCAATTAAATCCGTACATACAAACAAAAACGAATGAGAAGCAGAGCCTACTTTTTTCATTGCGTACGTTTATCTACAGCTGAGAGGAGAACGATCACATGAGCTCCACCGTCTTCTTGTCTATTGGCTGTCGCTCCCGAAAGGGAGGGATTAAGGGATTCTGAACTTCGTCGCGCCGCTGGACACTCTTGTCGCCGGAAATCGCCAGCTCTCCATTGAAATGAATGGGATCGCGTCGCTTTGTCGCTTGTAGTGTGAACGGGGCGTCGCTGCAAATTGTATTAATTTTACATCTAAATTGCTCCCTTCACCCTACACACACATGTTATAACAGTGAGTGACAGAAGCTAGATTTGTGCATAGGAAGATCTGCAGAAAGCACAGATCGTGGATGAGGAGCAGGTTCCCTAATGAGCCTGAAGGGCAAAGGTTAATGAACCAGATACCCGCTCAGTCTCATTACTACAATGTTTTTTCCATGCACCACGCATACATACAGTGTTTTATCTTCATCAAGTTCCAATCCACCAGATCTTTTGTTGAATATGATGATCTCTTTATGACGACAGAGTTTTGAAGAAGCCAACAGTCCCTTGCAGGACTCGGATATGGATATGCATGAGGTGGATGAGCTGACTCTACGCTTCTCACTCGGGGACGTCAAAGCAGCGTTAGGAGAGATCCGTGAAAGACTGGACGACATACGCTTCGGAGAAGTGCATTACAGACACTCTGGTGAGAAACTGCCATGTGATAAATTCAGCAACACAACATTCGTTGCATTACACTGCATATAGTGCAAAGGAACAGAATGACAAACACTGCTCCATCATTAATAAACCACTACACAAGAACAAATGAGTAACAACACTCCAGTAACTACGATTAACTAACAAGAAACTCTGGTTAGTAAGTAATATGTTGAATGCAGTATTAGCTCATCAGTAACTTCATTTTTTTTCATGCCACCCAGAGAACTAAGAAAATATATACAGTTTAATAATTCATGTGAAACTTCTCAAACTAACGCAGCTTTAAGATTTAGGCAAGCCGTTATTAGTCAGTCCCCCCACTGAACTGTTTGTTACACTCTCTGTCTGTTTTCTGCGTTTCTGGGTTGTGTGTCTTCTAGTTTGCATTTGGTTTATTTTCTGTTTCCTTGTGACAGTTTGTAGTCATCTTGTAGTTTTTCTGCTGATCAGCCCATGATTTTTCCCAGGTATTCCTAGTTTCTTCCCCTACCCTTGTGCATGTAAAGCCATGTATTTCCCCTTGTGTTTGGTCAGCTGTTGTCAGTCAGATTTGTCCCGTTTTTTGTTCTTCAAATGATCTGTTCTTGCCCTTTTGTTTTGCTCTTTTCATTTAATAAAACGTTGCGCAGGTGTGCCATGACCCTCTGTTTGCCCTGTTGTTACACTACTTACTATGGTTCATTAAAAAAAAGGCGGCGGCTTTTAAAATAGAGTTTTGTGGGATCATACTCCTGCAGGGTTGTTTGAGATCAGCCCCTGTGCACATCCCTGGTTCATTAACAAACTAAGAATGATATTAGACCACTAGTAAATATTACTGCCTTCTAAATATTACTGTCACGGAGTGAAGGATGCGTGAAGCGGGCGGACCCATCCGCATACTTTTATTAACATTAGACATAGACGTGGTCGCAAAACAGCATATAAGAGCAAGACAAAAGAGTAGTCTGTAGGCGAGGCGAGGGTCGAAGAACGGCGAACGTAATCCAAGGGGCTAGGCAAAAGGGCTAATCCGAAATGACAGGCTAGAGTTCCAAAAGGCCGACAGCGAGACAGAACAAACGATATAACAAGGCTAGAAATCCAAAACTCAGAGAACTAGGCTAAGGAATAACAAAGCGACTCCGTATGGCAGCTAACAACAATCCAATACTCGACGACTACTGAGAGGAAGTCCGGGGCTTAAATAGAGTCTCTGATTGGACGCAGGCGATCAGCGCAATGGCTGATGGGGAACGTAGTCCGGGGTGTGGTGCAACAGTCAGTGTAATGTGAATGTGAGAGGGCGACATCTGGTGGTGAGGGGCCCGAGGGTCACCGGCCAGATTCGTGACAATTACTGTCATTAGCCTTTGGTATCCTAAAGTGAATTTAATGGAAACCAACTAATAATGACTCGAGTGTTACCAAATCCATCAGAAGGAATTACTATCCAGAACCTTACGAAACCCTCAAAAGCTTATGTGGCGCGAGCGGTCGAGTGGGGAAAGGTTACAGAACGAAGGACACTAAAATTTATAGGAGATATAACAGCCTTACACAAAGGCACATAGGTTCCCTGCCAAACATGAAGACAAAATCACTTTGTTAAAGAATACAAAAGTTAAAATAATCAATACATTAATTCCACACAAGGAATCACAAAAAAAAACAATACATACAAACACACACATTCAATAGAAATTTAAGAGGGAAAATCAATGAATAATTTACTCAAAAGAAACACCTACAAATAGAAAATCAATTCGGTAAGAATGGAGACACAACAGATATGTGCACACACAAAATATCGCAAACTCACACTAACGATAACCAAACTAACAGACGAAAACCCAAAGAAACCCTTGGACGTGCAGAACATGCCGAACACGAAATACAAAGTTACTTACAGTAAACTAGCTATTAAAACGAATGAAGAACAACTGGACGTACCGCATGACGCTTTACTACACGTTGTCACCCACCATAAGAAACTGTGACTACCTCTACGACGACAGACTACCAAAATATACAAATCAGCCTTTCTATTAAATGGACAAAAGCCACTTTTAACAAAGAAAAGCATCCAAGAGCAGTCAGAAAACCAGAAACAAACTCTATCCTGGAGGCAACAAGTACACTGGTATTACCATCCCATCCACCTGTACACAAATTTGCATCTTCACAGCTACTAACCCTACCATCAATTCACAACAGGAAAGATTCATAATTTGGGCGGTACAATGCCCATTCGCATCCCAGGCCACGGAACCACTCTCGTTTTTGTAATCCCCAAAACGGGCTCTGATGGGTTCACAGCCGTAACGTGACACAGCCAACAGCGACGAGGCTCGCGCCACCCTGCTACACTTACGATGACTTAAGTCATTTAGAATACTGCTACAAATGATTAGTAATTCCTTCTGAAGGATTTGATCGTGTACTTGAGTGAATCATTTCTAGTGGGTTACCAAAGTCTGCATTTTAGAATTAAACTTTTTGCATTTTCACACACAAGGAGGCATGAAAGAATCGTCGTTATTGATTAGCTAATAGCAAACCATATGCTATTACACACCTATGCTTTAATCAGAGTTTCTTGTAGTTAATAGAATTACTAGAATGTCCTGCGTAGTTATTCCATTCCATTCATGATGGAAAAGAATGTCACCCAGAACGCACGTGTGACAGAAAGTGTGCGTGTGTGATTTCTACGACAGTGTCGACATTAGCGGAGAGCGAGAGTATGATGAGTGTTCGATCGATGAGGAGGAAGGATTGGTCACTGAAAGGTAAAGAAAAACACCTGAACACACTCGGACTCTTAGGAAAGACACCTGTACTGTATCTAGTAGGAACATTAATGATCTGTCTCTAAAATCTTTCTTTTCATGTTTTACAGATCTACGGAAATTAAAAATAGGTATGTATGTGTTTTAACACATCTGTATAGTTTTCATTGTTTTTCCTTTAAAAGAGCTCAAGTGCCACATATTTACGTTAGATGTTGGATTTTGAGGATGGAGGAGTGTCAGACCAAATGCACTCTTATAAATAATGGTGCTGTACAAGGTTTTTTCAAAGCGACGCCATAGGAGAACCATCAAAGAAACATTCAGTCAAAGGATCTTTAGAGAACCATCTCTTTCTCACCTTTTTATAATCTGAAGAACCTTCTTTCGCCACACAGAACCATTTGTGAAACAGAAAGGTTTTCCAGATGTTAAAGCTTCTTTACGAAACCATTTAAACAGAAAAGGTTCTTCTATGGCATCGTGAGGCACCTTCACTTTTCAGAGTGTGCTTTGTCTTTTCATGACATTACTTGATGACGAAGAAATGTGTCATGCTATGTGAACAACAGATTAAAGAACGTGTGCATTTACCTCTCCGTTTCATCTCCACACATTTGAAGAGATATCATCACAACAGATTCGTAGGTTCTGTAGTATCGTTGTCTACAGTCAGCTCTTTCCTGCAAAAGTCCTATGAGGGAACCAGAGGTGTGTCCCAATATTGTACTTTCCTGTTTTAAAGGAGAAGTCCACTTCCAGAACAACAATTCACAAATAATTTACTCACCCCCTTGTCATCCAAGATGTTCATGTCTTTCTGTCTTCTGTCGTCAAGAAATTATGGTTTTTGAGGAAAACATTTTTAGGATTTTTCTTCATGTAATGGACTTCAATTGTGCCCCGATTTTGAACTTCCAAAATGTAGTTTAAATGCAGCTTCAAAGGCTCTAAATGATCCCTGCTGAGGAAGAAGGGTCTCATCTAGCGAAACGATCGCTCATTTTTTTCGGAAAATAAAAATTTGTATAGTTCAAGCACAAAAGCTGGTGTAGCACAGGCTCTGGGATGCGCGTTCACGACGCTACGTACTATTGAATCACGTGGAAAAAGGAACCAGAGACCCAGTGTTTACAAAGCGAACGCGCAAGGAAGTGCAAGTTAAACGCTGTTTACAAACAAAAAGGTGCAACGATGTCGGACGATTCTGAAGTTGTAGGAGAAAATAAGATGGAGTTTTTCGCCAAAAACTTAGACGTGATTCGTAGTAGTGATGGGAAGTTTGGATCATTTTACCGACTCGGACCTTTGAGTCTCGTTCGGCAAAATGAACAAATCTTTTTTAACGAGTCATTTCGTTAATTTTAGCAAAATCAGCATCACATGACAGCCCCTTAAGATGAACCCGAAGACTCAAAACAGGTGAACTAATTCCAGTACAGAACCTAATAGGATGTTGCGCATGCGCGACTTCTCCTTTAAGTCTACCTCAAATGTCCTGATCATGCATGAAATATGCATTCGTCTGCCACTGCTTACGTTTAGTAGACACGCACAGTATAAATGCATAGTTCAAGTCAAGTCACCTTTATTTATACAGTTCTTTATACAATACAGATCATCGAAGCAGCTTTACAGTGTCAAAAAGGAATAATGTTACAATAATGCAAGTTCTCTCTGGCCCAGGCTGCAACACAAGTCACATTGTGGACTGGCATCACTCAGAACATCTGCTTGAACACTGAACACATCACACGGTCATCACATGCACTCTTCAGTGCATAAAATAGTCCTTCAGCCTACTGATAGTTCTTGCAGGACGTGAAGTGGGTTATAGATGAAAGAAACATCTCCAATATCATAAAATGAAAGGAAATCTCAAGAGACGAATGGGCAAAAAACCTTCTAGTCAGTGCAGGATACTGATAGACAATCATTAAAAATAAAGACAACGTATAGGAGGCGTGCCACTGTTTTTCTACAGAAGGCTATTTTCTGCAGTCAAAAGTTGAATATTTTTCATTGTCAAATTGTTTTACAATCCAAATAAAGTTCCAGTACTGATGAGCTCACATATGTTGATTTTGTGTAACATCCATGATTTTCATACAAAATATTCTCTGTCTTTTAGGCCACAAAAAGGTTAAAAACTATCTTGGTAAGTATTCTTGGGTCGTATTGCATGTCTTTAGATTTCCTTCATGACCTAACGTCTATAATACACTGTAAATGACGTGCGTGCTGAGCAAAGCCTCAGTTCTTTTTGAAAACTATGAAACTTCTGTATGATTCGTGAAATTCAAGAGCCGATGAAACACCCGCTTCATTTCAGAGGACGTGACGCTGAATCCAACGACAGCGTACCCGTTCCTCATCCTCTCCGAGGACCGCAAACAGCTGAAACGCGGCGAGAAGCTGCAGTTCTACAGGAACAGCTCGCAGCGCTTCGACGTGTGGTCCTGTGTGCTCGCCAAAGACGGCTACGAATCTGGAAGACACTACTGGGAGGTCGGACGCCTGAGACGCTAACGCACACAACAGCTCTGGGTTTCTGTTTACGTAAGTCTGAATAAGTTATAACGTTAGCACTAAATGTTGCAAACGTCGCACTTTCAGGTCAACGTCGGTGAGAATAAGGACTGGAAGCTGGGAGCGGTGCGTGAATCGTCCCAGAGGAAGGGTCTGTTTGACATGACCCCTGCTGTCGGCTACTACGCGCTGTGGTGGAGCGGGAACCATTTACGCGCTCTGACCGCGCCGCCCCTCGCTAAGGTTAAAGTCACGGGTCACTTGCGGCGCGTAGGCATCTATCTGGACTGCGACGAGGGTCAGCTGGTCTTCTACAATGCCAAGACGGGATCGGAGGTGTATTCGTTTACTGCAGCGTTCTCAGAGAAACTCTTCCCACTGTTCGGCACGGGCGATAAAGACGTGCCGCTGATGCTCATGTCTCCGTTTGTCAGCGTCCCAGAATGAGAACGGCTCAATCTTGAAGGACACGAGCAAAGAAGAGGAAAAGGCTGATCGTCTTAGTAAAAAGCAAGGCACAAAATGAGTTCAGGACAATGGAAAGAGAATTTAATAATGCAGGACATGTGGTTTACCTGTAGGACAGGGTTTAGGGAATGCGGAGACTACGAAGTGAAATCACTCACTCGCCACAGCGGATCTGCGGCGTAGCGTATTTGGCACAGGTGCGATGCCAGATGCTGCGATTCGATTGTTCAAAGGTTTGGAATCACCGAGACATTTTTGAAATGGATGCTTATGTCAGCAATGTAGCGTTTAACCGATCGAACATACAATTCTTCTCTAAATTATTATTCACCGTTTACACAGTGACACTGCATTTTAGCACAAACTCACCACGGGTTAGTTACATTTATGCAGCTGAATACA
>JAHKKF010494924.1:0-21653 GCA_019740295.1 Labeo calbasu | reverse complement strand
TACAACTGAAGACAGAAAGACATGAACATCTTGGATGACAAGGGGGTGAGTAAATTATTTGTAAATTGTTGTTCTGGAAGTGGAGTTCTCCTTTAACATGTTAGCTTGTTTCTAACATTATTAGCATATTGCTAGTTATGTTTTTAATATGATTAGCATGTTTCTACCATGTTTCTAACATGATTAACATGATCAGTAAGGAATTATTCTGATTTGTTGATTTGGTGCTCAAAAACATTTCTTATTATTAATTATATTTTCAATGTTGTGCTCGATATTTAGAAATAGAGATTTTTTGATGAGTAAAAAGTTTGCAATAACATTTGAACTCGAACTGACTTGTTTATTACTGTGAAGCTGCTGTGTAAAAGGATATATATATAAGAATGTGATATTTTATTTGAAGTAAAAAGCTTTAGCAAAACTATATGTATAGAATACCTTTCTTTTTTTACATTAAACAGTAGTCTATTTAGGGCAAAACAAATCTTTATCTGGTATAAGAGTAGCATAAGTACCACATATACAGAAATAGATATAGAACAGGTTGTCAATCATGTGTTGAGAAAGATAAAATATCAGCTTATGATATCAACCGTGAGGTACGCATCTCCTGGGGTAACTCTAAAACCTGAACAAACTCACAAGATCAAGCAGAGCTTACATACGAACAGACAATGAAAAGAGCAAAGACCTGGTTTGGAAAAAGAAAATGTCTAGTGCAAGTGTGAAAAGAGCAAATAAAAGTTTTATCCCACATTTGCACAAAGGAGATGAAAACACTGATCTGGAGAATGGTGATGAACCTGAGTGCAATCCTCTCACCATCATCTCTGTTTTATGATGATTGCTATATCTTCTTTATCCCTGTAATTCCACTGTGTATGAATCATATCTGAGATGCGGTTTGCTCTCCTGGATTCCTGCTTCCATTTGTCACTGCCCGTCTTCCATTAAGATAAGCAAGTGTAATGTTCCAAATGGAATAGCTGCATACTGTGCAGTATGTACTACGTCGTTTTTAAAAATGTGAGTGTAGCATTTTTATTTTTTAATTTCCAATAATTATTTTCAGTTTGTATTAGACTTATACGGTACTGTTGGTCATCCAGCTGTTCCATTCATATAAAAAACTTCTATATTGTGCACAGTACACCTATTATTATGACTTTTTTGTATTCTATATATGTATTTTTAGTACATTTAGGTTATTTATTGCATTTATTATTTTTCATTATAGCATATACAGTATAGTATTGAAGCCACCACTGAACTGAAAAAAAAATTACAACTTTATTTCACAATTCTGACTGTTTTCTCAGAATTGTGAAATATAAACTTACAATTGCGAGTTATAAAGTTAAGTTTCGAGGGGGGAAAAAAGACTGACATGTTCTCAGAATTGCGAGTTTATATCTCACAATTCTGACTTTATTTCCCAGAACTGTGACTTTATTTCTCAGAATCTCTATCACTTTATAACTCGCAATTGACTTCATTTCTCAGAATTGCACGTTTATCTCACAATTCTGACTTTACAACTCACAATGCGAGTCTATGTCTCACAGTTCTGAGAAAAAAAGTCAGAATTGTGAGATGAAAAGTTGGAATTACCTTGTTTTATTTTTTATTCTGTGGCAGAAACGGGCTTCTATAGATTCTATAGCACATTTTTTGTCTTAATACTTAAAAAAAGCATGTCGTTTTTTAAAAAAATAAATAAAATATAGAAATATACTTTTATATTGCTAAAAAGTAAACCAAATTCATGTCTGCAGAAAGTTTCTAGAAGACATGGGCAATCATAAATCAAAACAGCATTTCTGAGCCACAATAAAATGCCTCTTAACAAGATGCTTAAAGTACTGAGACAAATGCTCGTGATCTCTCAGGACTTGTTTCCATCATCCAGAGAGGATATAAATGACTTTGTGCATCGTTTCATTGGATTGCACTGGAGAAACAAAAAAGCACACTGTCATTTATCACTCTCCACATCGCCTGGTTTTCAGTCACCTCTGCTCACCCTCAATAATGCCGCTCCATTGAAAATGATCCACACTTTATACACGCAGCACCTTTTCGAGATCCTTTTCATAGCATCTACAGTAAGAATCTATATTTGTTGTCTATACATCTACGGCATATAAAGCACTTACTGTGTTCTTGCCATTGGTCACTGAAAACTATACTGTTAAAATGATGGTTCACTGAAAAAAAGAAAAGCTATCATTATTTACTTACCCTCATTTTGAATTCCTTTAACATATTATCAATCCTGTGCATTCTTTGTAATTAAAGTTATAATAAGTTGAATCAAATATTTAATAAAGTCTAAAGAATGTAAGAATATGTATTTTATGTTACACTTTATTTGAAGGTCTCTTTGTTACAGTGTAATTATACATTTAAGTCCTTAAAATAAAGTGTTACCATATTTTCCAATTAAAAAATCAGAAATAAAGTTGACAGACGGCCATCCAAGATGTAGATGAGGTTATTTCTTCATCAGAACAGATCACTTGCTCACCAATAGATCCTCTGTAGTGAATGGGTGCCGTCAAAACCAGAGTCCAAACAGCTGATAAATATAAAAACAAAGTAATCCACATGACTGCAGTCCATCAATAATATCTAACAAAGAGAAAAACTGTCTGCTTGTAGGAAACAATCCATCATTAAGGTGTTTTAACTTTAAACCATGGCATCTGGCGAAAATACTAGTCCATAATCCATAATAATGCTTCCTCTAGTGAAAAAGTCCACCCCCTCTTGTTCTATCACAACAAAATCGACCAACAGTATTTGTTTAGAACAGTTTTTGCTTGTAAACAAAAATGTTCATTCACAAAATGTTAAGTGATGAACTATAGTTTTGTGGATTACTTGTGGTGATCAGCTGTTTGGATTTTCACTCTGACGGCACCCATTCACTGTAGAGGATCCGTTGGTGAGCAAGTGATAACGTAACGTGGTATACTTCCAAATCTGTTCCGATGACAAAACAAACTCATATACATCTTGAGTAAATTTTCAGCAAATTTTCATTTTAGGGTGAACTATAACTTTAAACCCACAGCACTAAAAGCTGTCAGTCTGAGGAATTCAGATTTGTGGTTGGCTTTCGTGTAACCTCACCCTAATTTAATCTAAGGCATTACAGGAACGACCCATATTTCTTTTCTTTAGTTCCTCCTCTTTCTGTTTTCCATCTAACAAGAAATGAAAAAGGGGAAAAAGCCAAGTGGCCAAGTGCTGCAGGTGTCTGACTCATAGTTGATGGGAAGTTTGCTCATGACTCACGCTGGTTGAAATTTACCTCAGAGGCTTCACGGCCGTAAAAACAACAGAGAAGTTCATCAGATGGCCAGTGGGATTATCGGCGACAGCCGGTACAAAGCTGCTCTGCAGGACGGGTCACTGTTATAATCAAAAGACATTAAAACTCCTATCTACACCTCCTCCATTTCTGAATCTCCTCTATTTATTCTGGAATTACAAGGGGGGAACGCTGTGTAATTTTCTCTCTGCTTACATAGAGTTCAGACAGCTCAGGTTTTTCAGTAGAGTGGATTTGTGTGTGTGTGTGTTTGATAGATTCCCAAAGCATGACAGCTGAGCATTGTCCACTCCAGCCAGGTGGAGTGATAATTTGCCATTCTACTCCTGGCAGATGCTGTCAGTTGTTTGCATGCAATCAGAGATGGGTTAAGAGTTTTAGGGCTTGTATGCAAAGCTGTAGCCCAGCAACAGAGGATCATGACCCTGTGGTCACTGAGCACTCTGCTGGGATCAGGCGAACAGCACCCCCAGAGGAGCTGTGAGATAAGTGCCTTGCTCAAAGCTACCTCAGCAGTGGAAACGCAGTGTTGCGTGGCTCAGCACACCTCATAAACCTGAACACTCTTCTGCCAATTACTGCTGTAGAGACCGTCCACACTCCATACACTACTTAAAGCACCACTCAGAAGTCACAGCACACGCCAGCTTTTAAACATTCACTTTTTATGGCAGATTCAAAGTAGTTATGCAAGTTTTGTACACAGTATTTCAGCTGTGAAAAAAAATGTCTTATTTAGGTTAATGACATGATGCTCTTTTTCCAATATCTATAAATTTATCAAAAAATAAAAAAGAAATTTTAATATAAAAATTAAATATACCTTTTCTGTGATGAACACATTTTTAATTTCTGTATAATTGGTTTTGATATATTATAGTGAATCAATAGTCCTTCATTAAACTTCATTAAAGGAATACAATTCCTGAAAAGTCCTCATTACAGTAATTATATATTAAGTACTAAGTAATAATAATTAACTATAACTGGTTAGAATGAGGGTTTGGTTTAGGGTTAGCTGCAATTATACATAACTGATTGTTATTACTATAGTAAGACACAGTGTTACTATCTTTTATTATTATTTCTTAGACACAGAATAGCAGTAAAACTGATTTAATGTTTATTAATACTTAAAAACTTGAAAATGTGAAAATGTGAGAATCTATCTATCTATACAGTGCCCTTCACTAATATTGGCACCCTTGGTAAATGTGAGCCTGGACCATAAAACCACAGGTATATTTGTAACAATAGCCAAAATTACATTGTATGGGTCAAAATTATCAATTTTTCTTTTATGCTGAAAAATCATTAGGATATGAAGTAAAGATCATGTTCCATGAAGATATTTTGTAAATTTCAGTGACACATTTTCGTGTTGATTTTGATGTTTGTTTTGAATCATTGTCCTGATGGATGTTTCAACCAAGGTCCATTATAAGATTTCTAACAAAGGCAGTCAAGTTTTGATTTTTCATCTGTTGGTATTTGATAGAATCCATGATGCTATGTATTTGAACAAGATATCCGGGACCTCTGGCAGAAAAATAGGCCCACAACATTAAAGATCCAGCAGTATATTTAACTGTGGGCATGGAGCACCTTTTATCCCTGTTTGCACTAGACCCATCTGGTGGGTTTGCTGCCAAAAAGCTCTTTTTTTTTTCAGTTTCATCTGACCATAGAAGCCAGTCTCATTTGAAGTTCCAGTCGTGTCTGACAACTGAATACGCTAGAGTTTGTTTTTGGATGAGCTAGGAGGCTATTTCTTGAAACACTCCTGAACAACATGTGGTGATGTAGGGGCTGTTTGATGTATATATATTTTAGGCTTTCTGACCCAAGATTCGACTAATCTCTCAATTCTCCAGCTGTGATCCTTTGGAGAGTCTTTGCCCACTCAAACTTTCCTCCTCACCGTGCATTAGAACAATACAGACACATTTTCCAGGCAGATTTGTAACATCTTAAGTTGATTGGAACTTCTTAATTATTGCCCTGACGGTGGAAATGGGGATTTTCAACACTTTAGCTATTTTCTTGCAGCCACTTGCTATTTTGTGAAGCTCAACAATCTTGTTCTGCACATCAGAACTATGTTGTTTTGTTTTACTCCTTGTGATGGATCAGTAAGGGAATTTGGCCTTTGTGTTCCTCATATTTATACTGCTGTAGAACAGGAAATCATGGCTAGACAATTTCATGCTCCTAGTCACCCTGAATAAGAATTTATAGGGGTGCCAATAACTATGGCCAACATGCATTGAAAAAAAAAACATAATGTGAGTTTGAGTTTCTCCCCACTTTCAGTTGTTTTACATTAATGAAAGGTTAGAATTTTTTGAATGAAAGATCAAAAAGATAAACGATGCAGATTTATTTTACCAAGGGTGCCAATTTTATGGGAAGGGTACTGTAATATGCTGATTTGCTTCTCAAGAAACATTTTTATTATTACTTTAATTTAATTTATATTATATTTAATAATAATTTAATTATTTTATTTATTTATTTTTTTTTTTAATGAAAGATCAAAAAGATAAACAATGCAGATTTATTTTCACAGCCGCCTTTGCTCATATTTACCAAGGGTGCCAATACTTGTGGAGGATTTTTTTTTAAGTATTTTTTTTTTTTACAAATAGAAGTGTACAAAAAAATGTTAACCACAGGAGCCATTAAATCGAAACATTCCATGAATATGGTATATAAGTTTCTCAAAACCACATGATACCAACATGAATCCAACAAGAACTTTCCTTCCTTTTGAAAGAGTTTCTCTTTTCTTTATTGTGGACACTTTTATATGTCATTATTCATTCACTAGCCTCAATAAAAATCCATTACCAGAATCTAAATGTACCAAATACTGAGACATTCATTAAAATGTATTCAAAATTCAACAATATTGTCAATCAAATGGTAAGGCTGAAAATACAACATTACGTCCAAATTCAGAAAAGTGCAAAATTCAAGCAATTTTACAATTTTTTAAAAAAAAATACATTCTTACATTTTTATGATTTTATAATGAATGCTGTCATTTTTACTTGAACTCTTTATTATAACAGACAACTCATTTCTAACCTTTGCAAGATGCACTGACAGTCTGACCTTGTTGTATTGCTGTACTAACATTTGTAAAGAGCACCATACTGCTTCAAGTCTTTCAAAAGACTGAAAGCTCACAGAGTGAGCAGTATCCAGGGGCATCGTGTCTGCAGTGACAGCCACCGGTGCTTTTGTACCAGCTCACTGTATGATTTTGGGTCTGTAATTGTTTTGTGTGAATAGAGAGAGTGATAAGCTAAGGGAAGACATGAGAAAACGACAGTGACATTTACAATCTATGCAGCCATGTGTCCAGCTGCCTTTTATCCACTGGCATGGCCTCCACAGCATCTTCATTTATTCAGCAAATGGCCGTTCATTATGTAGACTGCTGATCAGACCCTGAATTATGCAATCCCTGATAAAATATTTTAGAAATAATTTCAGTAGGGAAATCGTTTAGTACATAATGACTAAACGTAGTCATTAATTACATTTTTTCAATGGCAGCAGCTCAACTATTTTTAAAACAGAATAGCTTTATCGGCAAAAAGCACTATGTACTAATGTACTTAAATCATGATTAGCTTGTAGCTTAAGAAGCTACATTTTCAAAGTCAGTGTGAACAGTGCGAATACTGCTAAGCAGACCAACACGCTTATTAAAAACGCATTTTCTGTGGCCATTCTCTGATGATTCATTTCAAAACAATTCACTGTGGTTTTCTAAGCACCTCATACCGTACCCTGTTGTGAAGTAAAGCGTTCCAGTCTAAATGCGCTCAACACCAAATGCAGCTGACAGTAGAGAGTTGATTAGTATCACCAATTAGTAAATTGCAGAGCCGTGGTGGACAGGCACTTCTTCAAAACCACCAGTTTTGCTGTTCTAGCAGAACTGTGAAGGCTCGGTTTTTGGTTATGTTGCTTTTGGACTGAAATGAATAGAGCTCACAAATAATGGTAATGACTCGGAAGGAAGGGAAATGACATTTCATTAGGTCTGCAGCTTTTGCGTTTTTAATGCGTGCACTCACAAAAAGCCAAGGCAAATGGCATGTTTTAAATTTTAGTTGCTTGTCACTGTTTATACAGATATAAGTTACAGCACTCATGCTAACCTGGAGCAGTAAACAAGAGTTTTGGGTGGTATAATGGACTCTGAGCGGTCGAGTCATTAAAGGTTAAGAACTTCAGAGTCTGAACTTAGAGCATTTCCTAAAATTGCAGACCTACTGAAATGTTAAGCCCCGCAATGGTGGCCATTAATAATATTTGTTTATTGTTTTATGATCGGACAGCACATAAACCCACCCCATACAGTTCTGCCACCACAGCAGAAAACGTAGTTTTAAAGGAGATGACGGTACAGCCGTGTATAACTGCGGCTCTCCTCAGCAATTTACTAAATGGTCTTTGCATTGAGCTCCTGTCAAATGTATTGGCAATAAGAATTCTAAACTTGATCATTTTTATTTAATGCGTGGGATCTGAAATTTACAGTATACCAGTCATTCAGAACTTGACATCATGAGGGTGTAGACAAGATGGATTATTTATATAATGCAAAAAGCCGGAAATCACTCGGCCCATACCTGTATCCAAATTGAAACAAACGTCTGCTTTTTTGTGATGGCTTTTGTGAACACCACAAGATAATTCACATTTGAGGCAGCGCCCAAACTATTCGGTCCAAATGAATTTAGGAAACCTTTCTGACCTTTGTCTTGGAGTTTACAATATGACATACTAAATGAATACTGTCTGGATATCTGATAAAGTTCTGCTGTGTCAGCAAAGGTGGGGCACAAAGCCATAGACTTGAAATTAAAATGAAGTAGAGAGTGTTTATTTATTATCTAAAGAAAAGTTGTGAGTAAGTTCTGATAAGGTCATAGACAAAAAGAGGGGGAAAATTCAACCAGGGCAATTACAAAAAAAAGAGTGTCTACAATATATATTATATATTTACTTATATATAATTTATTTACTTACTTATGTTTTAAATCTAGTTTAAATCATTTTAGGCTTTTAGAAATGTATTATGTGTATTCATGCTAGTTGCATATGGTTTTGAAAAACTTTTTTGTATACCGTTTTCATGACAGGCTTTTAATTTGATGACTCTAAAAATGTAATGTGGAATTAACCATTAAGTACTGAATAAAGTAACAAAATATTTAAAATACCTGTGAGTGTATAATTCATAATTTTTGTAATTTAATTCATTATTTTAAGTTTTTTTATACGCTACCAGTCAAAAGTTTTTGAACAGTAAGATTTGTAATGTTTTTTTAGGTCTCTTCTGCTCACAATCCAATCCAATGCACAGCACTGAAATACTTTTTACTATTTAAAATAACTGTTTTCTATTTGAATATATTTTTAAATGCAATTTATTCCAGTGATTTCAAAGCTGAATTTTTAGCATCATTACTCCAATCACATGACCCTTCAGAAATCATTCTAATATTCTGATTTGTTGCTCGAAACATTTATTATTATTATTATTATTATTATTATTATTATTATTATTATTAAAACAGCTGAACAGAATTTTTTCAGGTTTCTTTGATGAAGAACAGCATTTATCTGAAATATAAATCTTTTCTAGCATTATAAACGTATTTATCATAAACCCAAAAAAATATGTGTAAAAAAAAATAATGATAATGTTACTGAAAAATATTAATATAAATAATATAGGCTGATGCTACACCACATTACGTATATGATATGAAAGTACAATATTAAGCATTATTTAAAGGGAACCTCAGGTATTAAGACTTGTATGGCTAAATATAAAGTAAATGATGTCTCTTACTGAAAACCCATAAAAGATTTACGTTATTTAAAAAATCCACATTGTTTTATACATATTTATGACTAAGGGGAACACCATTATTTCGATGATATGAAATGGTTGCACTGGCACTACATGTTGCTGCTTTTACTGCAACACATCTCGGAACATAAAATACTGTGCCACAAATACAATGCCACGTTGTGCAGCTTTTGTTTGTAATTTTCAGTTGAAGGACAACAAGCGAAACAATGTAGGTCTTAACTGCTTTCCTAGTGATAAGAAGAGGAGAAAATAATGGGAAGATGCCCATAAGGCTTTTAATAGACCACAGCTACTGAAAGAGCTTACACACGGCAGAGACAAGAAACGCTAGATGCCATCCTGGCAGAATGTAAACATGCCAACGCTCGTCATGATGGAGTTTCTCAGCGTGGATTTAAAGTGATATCCAGGGACTCCTTGTGAGGAAAAATCGATGATACGCCATGTGGTTTAAGCATATGCTTATATCCATCGCCAGCCATAAGCTCTTTCAGTAGCTGTGGTCACTGAATCAGTATTTTATTTGAGTTGTGTCTGTAAAAAAGCAACAGGTAGCACCAGTGGCTCACTGAGTGCAACCATTTGACATAATCGAAATGATGGCGCTCCCCCATAGTTCAAAAAAATGTACAAAACAATGTGGATTTTTTACATAACATAAATCTTTCATAGGTTTTCTACTACATATTTCAGTTAGAGACATAATTTACATTACATTAAGCCATACAAGTCTTAATACCAAGGGTTCCCCTAAATAAAACATTTTTGTTTATTTTATTCATAAATATTATATTTTGGAGAGTTGCAACTCATGACATATTACACGGTGAACTAATCCAGACTAACATAACAAGACTTTTGGACTTGTCATGAGAGTCACAGCACTTGATTACATTTGGCGAAATTCTTTTTCAAACATTAATATGCAATGAAGGCAAAACCAGTTGTGAAGCACTGTGTTAGACCATCCAGAGTCTAACCGAGGAATCTCACTGTTGTTATGCCTCAAACAGCATCAGGTTGTGTTCTTCACAGGTAGATCCAGAGGTTTGCATTAGCCGGTGCTGCACCGATACATAATGAATGACTCAGCTAAATAAGTGAAGACATTGCAGCAGCATCAGCTCAAGAGCAGAGCGAACACTCGGCTGAACAGAGTTTAAATGCCACCCTGTCAGATTCACCTCTCACACAGGGTCTCCTCAAATGAAACTAATTAAAATAAAAAGAAGCCCTCTTATCGCACATCTTCGTGCTGTACTCCCCTCAAGGTTAGTCATTTGTCAGCTGTTCATTGTTTCACGGCTGAGGTCGAGAGGTATTTTTAAAATACTATTGGTGTTTGGTATTGGTGTCTGCGTGTGATTTATGGAAGCACTAGGAGAAGGAACTATTTCTTACTGTCTCGTAAAAATATTTGAAAACGGTAGACGAATTTCTAAAGAAGTACAACATCTCACAGTCGAGCCTGCTCTGATTTGATCTCTGAATGAATGTGATAACCCAAAGGCACCCAGACAAATATGAAGGGATGATTGAAGAAGTTTGAAGAAGAGTTTCTCCTGGCAATAAATAAATAAATAAAATAAGCCTGGGAAAACTCCTGATAATGAAATTCAACAAATCTGCGCCTGATTTCATCCCTGATCAGGCCCTCCTGCAAGAGCCTGTAATTGGATTGGAGAAGAGGGGCTGAATTCTGATTAATGAGAGGAGTAGAGGTGCATTCATTCACTGAGGAAAGCAAAACTTCACCGAGGGGGAGGTGATGAGGAAGTAGTCCAGCCGCATTCGCCTTATCTTACTAATGGTGCTCTAAAATACTGTTTAACCCTGGTCTTGTGAATGTTTAATGAACAAATTAACACCTGGAGGTGTACTTAGACTGGTTTGTTAACTAATCTCATCTTTACTGCCTCCATTCCGGCTCATTAGTAATGGATTAATGTGGGGTCGGAAATTGACATTACGAAATCAATGAAACATTCTGTCTCGACTACATTTTTTAAGGCTGGGGGAAAATGATGAAATATTAGGGCTTGCAACTTATTCAAAAATGTAATCAAATTAATTACACGATATGCTAAGTGATTAATTCATTAAATCCTAATCAGAATGAATCACATTATTGATATTTCATGAAAAAAAGCCCCAGAAATAAAGAAACATGTTAAAAATGTTCTTGAAGTCTCTCACCAAGACTGCATTTATTTGATCAAAAATACAGTAAAAACAGTAATGGTATTAATAGTATTACAATTTAAATTACATTACATATATTACTATTATTATATTTAAATTGACTGTTTACTGTTGTAATATATATTAAAATCTAATTTATTCCTTTGATGCAGTGCTGAATTTTCAGCATTTTTACTCCAGTCTTCATATTAGATATTAGAAATAATTCTAATATGAAACATTTCTTCTTATTATCAGCGTTAAAAAAAAGATGTGCTGCTTACTATTTTTGTGGTAACTGTGATACTTTTTAGGATATTCAGGATTTTTTAATTAACAGAAAGTTATATATATATATATATATATATATATATATATTTATTTTAAAGAAATATTTTGGAACATTATAAATGTTTTTACTCTCTTTTTTGACCAATTTAATGCATACGTCTCTCTGTCTCTGTGTGTGTGCATTACATGTACAGCACCTTGCGGAAGTATTCATACCCCTTCATTTTTTTTACGTTTTATGTCGCAGCCTTATGTTAAACTGCTTCAAATGACTATTTCCCACATCAGTTCACACTCCATACACCATAATGACAAAGAAAAAACAGATTTGTGTCAACTTTGTAAATTTATTACAAATAAAACACTGAAATAAGTACATTGCATAAGTATTCATACCCTTAACTCAATACTTGAGTTGAAGCACCTTTACAGCCTCAAGTGTTTTTGGGTATGATGCGACAAGCTTTGCACATCTGCATTTGGCAATTATCTGCCATTCTTCTCTTCACCTCTTCACCTCTCAAGATCTGTCAGCTTGGATGGGGGATGGCAGACATTTTCAGGTTTCTCCAGAAATATTTGATTGCGTTCAAGGCCATGCTCTAGCTGGGCCACTTGAGGACATTCACAGAGTTGTCTATAAACTACTTTTGCTGTGTGATTAGGGTCATTGTCGCGTTGGAAGGTGAACCTTCTGCCCAGTCTGAGGGTCTGAATGCTCTGGGACTGGGTTTTCATTAAGGCTATCTCCATATTTTGGTGCACTGAGTTTTTCTTCTACTCTGACGAGTCCCTTAGTCCTGTAAGTTTCTTCCATCTACATATATGATATTGGAGCTGAAATGTGACCATCAGCTTCTTGGTGACTAGTATAACCAAGGCCCTTTTCCATCAATTGCTCAGTTTCACCAGCAGGCCAGCTCTAGGATGGGTCCTAGTTGTTCAAAGCATCTTCCATTATGGATAACGGAAACTACATGCTTCTGTGAACCTTCAATGCAGCTGATTTAGATCTATGCCTTGACGCAAGCCTGTTTCTGAGCTCTACAGGCAGTTATTTTGACCTCAGGGCTTGGTTTTTGCTCTGATTTGCATTTTCAGCTATTAGACCTTTTCTGAGAAGCGTGAGCCTTTTTAAATCATACTCATTCAAATGAATTTGCCACAGTTTAACTTAATGGAATAATTTCAGTGATTCAATTTCAATGAACAATTTTTCATTTCTAATAAATTTGCAAAGCTGTTACAAACCTGTTTTGTGCTTTGTAATTATGGTGTATACTGATGTGGAAAAAAGTAATTTAAAGCAGTTTAACATAAGGCTGCAACATAATGAAACATGAAAAAAAATGAAGGGGTATGAATATTTTCGCAAGGCACTGTAGGTTTAAAAAACTTCAGCACCAGGAGTCAAGGTGCATGATTAAATGCATCCATCATATTACTAGTTAATAAATAATTGCACTAAATGAACAGATTAAACTGAGAGCAATACAAAATAAAAATTTTATTTAAACATCACTTGTTTACATATAAAAAGACTGACACAGAAGATAAGAAATGGGTAATGTTGAATAAAGTCCTTATTTTATTTAGTCTATTCAGGGTCATAAAGCTTTCAGATTCATCAAAAATATCTTAATTTGTGTTCCGAAGATGAACAAAAGTCTTACAGCAGGGGTCACCAAACTTGTTCCTGGAGGGCTGGTGTCCTGCAGAGTTTACCTCCAACTTTCCTCAACACACCTGCCTGGAAGTTTCAAGTATACCTAGTAAGACCGTGATTAGCTATTTCAGGTGTGTTTGATTAGAGTTGGAGCTAAACTCTGCAGGGACACCGGCCCTCCAGGACCAGGTCTGGTGACCCCTGTCTTACAGGTTTGGAACGACATGAGGGTGAGTAATTAATGACTGAATTTAATTTTTTGGTAAACTATCCCTGTAATGCTTGTCCTGATAACAATGATGACTTACACATATTAAAGATTTATAAGTCACATTGATGCTATTCAAAAATCAACACGGTCCTTTTTCACAGTCAGTGTTAATAAATGCACTCGTATGTATTCAGCAGATCTGTCTTATCTTTCAGGTCAGTGAAACAGTGTCTTGTCTGAGTCATGTCACCGCTAGCATATCTGATAACCCTTTTGTGTCACAGCTGATGATTCCCAGCCAGAGAACTATATCAGAGTCAGGGCCTGTCAGATATTGATTGCAGATTATTGAAGCCCAATAGGCTCTCCGAATCTACACCAGAGAGAAATCAGAGCCTAAAGATTAATTTATTTTACTTGTCAGTTTGGCAAAAGCAAACATGTTTTATGAAGCCTGACATGTTGTGCTACAGAAAACACTTTAATGGTTGACAACAGCTCACATCTTGTCAAGACTCAGAGTGTCAAACCCTACTTTCATTACATTGTGCGACAGCAAAACGAACAAGGCAAGAAACCCCACAACAGTATATTTTTAGACAGACTAACCTTACAAAATTCATGAGGAACAACACAGCTGAAAAACCTACTGCTGACATTTTTTTTTCTCTACAGCTTGTCATCAATTTCTGTCAGTCAACAATCAAACATGTTTGACAAATAGCATAAGATCATAGGTAATTAATGCTGTATACTAAATACAGATTGATGGTTGGCGTGTCTGAAAATTATTATCATTATTATTATTTTTAGCTTTAAGAGAAGACAGCCTCCACCAGTCTCCAATGTCCCATATTTATTTGCAGACAATCTGTCAAACATGCATTGTTTAGGAGGATAAACACATTGGAGTTTACAGTCAAGTTTTGCTGCTCACTTTATGAAAGGCAGTCGAATGTGAAATAAAGTGCTATTTAATCCACACTTAAACATACCAATCCACCACAGCGCTGTTTTTCAGCCCACACCCAGACAATCAGACGTGAGGTCAACACACACACACGCACACAGTAATCCCAGGCAGACAGTGTTGAGGAAGGCTTTGATAAAGGTAAACTGGGAAGCAGAGATAAAAGAACAGCAGGCGCTAAAGTCCACAGTAAAGCTTGTTCTAACACAACACGAAAACACAGACGTCTATTTGAAGATGAAAATACACTGAAGGAAAAAAAAATGATTTGACCCTAAGAATAGAACACAGTGTACCCATCTTGTGATGGCTAGTAGGTGAATCTGTTCTACTACGAGTTAATCTAGTGAGCCAATCACACAGCAGCATGTAGATGTGGTCAAGACAATCTGCTGAAGTTCAAACCAAGCATCAGAATGGGGAAGAACTGTGATTTAAGAGACGTTGAACATGGCATGGTTGTTAGTGCCAGACGGCTGGTCCGATTATTATAGTGGTCTTATTATGCTCTTTTACAAAGTCTTGATTTAGTTTTGGGGGTGTACTAGAACATGCTCTCATGCTTGGTGGTTCGAAGAACGCATTATTTTTCACATAATTTACGATATTACAATACCTTTCTCCCCAGCCTGGCACAAATGGCTAGATTAGTTCCGGGTTTGATGAAGGCCTTGAGAAAAAACTAAATGTGTTGTGACTGGTTAGTTGTCCCAGTGCGTTGTGATTGGTGAACAGCTTAGGCCCTGATCAGACAGAACGCGTTTTTGCAGTGAGAGGCGCCTTTTTGAATTGTTTTCTATTGGCAGTGAGCGTTATGCGTGCTGTTTATGCGCCCCGGCCGCCTCGCGTTTTTTGCCGGAGCACTCTGAGCGCCTGAAAAAAAAGCAACTCTGAGCAAAAAAGCGCCTGACGTCATCACGTTTTTGCCAGTCGTTGTAGTGATGAAAGTTTACCGTTGCTTAGAAAGCCCGGAGACTGCAGTGATGGAGAAGAAACTTCTGGTGTCTATCGCAGGTTACCCGGAGCTGTATTTTTTTAAGGTTTTTTAATCAATGCACAAAAAAGATTTAATTGAGATCGCAGATTTCTTTCACGTTAATATTTCGAGAGATGTGAGTAAACAGTTAATCAAGGAGGAGCTGTTTGGGGAGTTAGTTAAAACTGGCGTGCTGCCGTCTGACGAGGAGGCTGTTGTTTCGGACTTTGATTTTAACATAGAGGCCACAAATCTTTGTTCCAAGACTATGATAGCTCTTAAGTTAAAGGAGCTAGAACTACAATTGAAGTGGGAAGAATGTGAGGCTCAGCGAATTAAGCTGCATAGGCGGAGAAAGCCTGAGATATTGAAATCCACAAGCTTGAGCTGGAAGCTTTAAAGCTGCACGGATCCACTCCATTGCTTCGCTCCAGCCCAATATCTGATTCACCTGTGAAAGCGCCAGACGCTGTTTCTACTCCCAACCCGAAAGTTGACTCTTTTGATTCCTCATTTGACTGCTCTCCTGATTTTGACGTAAATTTATTTGTTTAGTACCATTCGTTTAGTAGCCATTTAGTGAAACTGAAGTTGACTCGTATTTTACAGCATTTGAACATGTAGCCGCTAAGTTAAAATGGTCCAAAGATATGTGGACGCTTCTCTTGCAAAGTAATTTTGTAGGGAAGGCGCAAGAGGTCTCTGCTGCATTACCAATCGAGCAAGCTTTAGATTACGATGTAGTCAAGGCTGCAGTTTTACGAGCATACGAATTAGTGCCGGAGGCTTATCGCCAGAAATATCATTTTCACGTGAAAGCAGCCAGCCAGACATATGTTGATTTTGCCAGAGAGAAGAAAGCACTGTCTGATAAGTGGTGTCTCTCCAGTGAAATCTCCACTCTTGAGCAACTTCAGGAGTTGATTCTGCTGGAAGACTTTAAACCCTGTGTGCCAGAAAACGTTGTTGTTTATCTTAACGAACAAAAAGTTCAAGTGTTAACTGATGCTGCTGTTGCAGCTGATGAATTTGTGTTGACACAGAAGCAGTCTGTTCGTTCAAACAACAGACTTTTATTGGCGGAAGTTCTGAAGTTTTTCGATCGCCTATTTGTTCTGCTAAAATGGGACAACAAGAACATGGTTCACGCCGTAGATCTAGTCCCAAGCACACAAGGGACGATCGAGCATGTTTTTTCTGTCTTGATCCCAATCACTTAATTTCGGAATGTAAAGCGTGGAAGCAAAAAATTGCTGCTGCCAAGTCTAAAAGTGTAGCTCTTATGCAATCCCTTCCAAAGTTAAATGACATCACTTCTACCATGTATCAGCCATTCATTTTCACCGGCACTGTCTCTTTTTCGTCTGAGTCAGAGGAAAGACAGATAAGGATTCTTAGAGATACGGGCACCTCGCATTCGATCGTCTTCAGAGAAATGCTTCCTTTCTCTGCTGAGTCATATAGGGACACTGATGTGTTAATTCATGGGTTTGGCATGGGCTGTGTTAATGTTCCCCTGCATCGTGTATATTTGAAGTCAGACCTTGTAACTGGGCTTGTTACATTTGGGGTATGTTCACAGTTACCAGTAGATGGGGTCTCTACTGATCTCATCTCAGGAAATGATCTAACAGGTGGCCAGGCCTTCCCTCATCCTATTGTTGAACATGAACCGTCTACAATTGAAATCCTTGAGCCTGATACTTAGTTCAGCTCTGTAGTCCCTGTTTGTGCTGTAACTCATGCCCAATCACAAAAATTTGGAGATGTTACAAATCTCTCTGATACTGTGCTGTTTTCTCAACCTGAGAAGGTAACAAAAGTTAAACCTAAAGTTGTACCAGAAGAGACTGAATCACCTATGTTAATGAATTTCATTTCTAAAGTAGTTAGTTCAGAGTTGGCTGCTGCACAAAATTCCTTGGCTACTTGTAAAGACTCAAGTACCCAAAACTAGGATGGCTTAGTTTTGGAATGACGGAATTTTAATGCGCAAATGGAAACCTCTGCACTGTAGTGCAAAGTGGCAAGAGGTGCACCAGATTGTACTGCCTGCTGATTATCGACCTCACATATTATAGTTAGCTCATGAGAATGTGTTGTCAGGACATTTAGGAGTAACAAAAACATTTCATCATATCATGCGGTACTTCTTTTGGCCTGGGTTCGAAGTCTGGGTTGTACATATTTGTCCGCTTCTGTCATATTTGCCAGTTAGTGGGAAAACTGAATCAGACCATTCCAGTAGCTCCGTTAAAACCGATACCTGTTATTCATGAACCTTTTTGAAAGACTGATTGTAGACTGTGCAGGACCGCTACCTAAATTCAAATCTGGTCATCAGTTCATCTTAACTATCATGTGTACTGCAACTTGCTACCCCGAAGCAATTCCGTGCAGTATCCTCAGTGAGGGAACTCTGGACTGGAGGATGGTCTCAACAACCTCGGCTGAGAGACCGGAAGCTACGAGATGCCCCCCTCAGGGGCCACACCCACAGCTTCCACAACTCCGGGCAGGGATGCAGAATTGTGCCACCCTCTTGTGAGAGGAGATCCCTCCTGACGGGAATCTCCTGTGGAGATCTGTCGAGGAGGAAAATCAGATCCGAGAACCAGACTTGGCCCGGCCAGAACGGGGCTACTAGCAGTAGCGAGATGCCGTCCTGGCGCACTCTCTCCAGAAGTCCCGGGAGCAGAGTGAACGGGGGAAAGGCATACAGACAAAGCCTCGGCCACATCTGCACCATGGCATCCAGCCCCAGGGGAGCTAGATGACTCAGAGAGAACCAGAGGGGACATTGCGATATCTCCTGAGTCACAAAGAGGTCCACCTCAGCCTGGCCAAACACTCTCCAAATGAGCTCCACCACCTCGGGGTGGAGTCTCCATTCCCCGGGCCTCGGCCCCTGTCTCGACAGGATGTCTGCTCCCTAATCGAGATGTCCCGGGATGTACACTGCTCTCATGTAAAGGAGTTTCCCTTGGGACCACACCAGGATCTGGTGCGCCAGCTTGTACAAGGGGCGCGAACGCAGACCTCCCTGGTGGTTCATGTAAGAGACCACCAATGTGTTGTCGGTGTGCACCAACACATGGCGATCTCTCAGGTCTGGGTGGAAGTGTTTCAGTGCCTGAAACACGGCCAGCATTTCTAGGCGATTTATGTGCCAAGTGAGATGGCAGCCACTCCACAGACCGCGGACTGGGTGGCCACTCATGACCGCTCCCCAAACGGTAAGAGGCGCGTCCGTCACTAGCGTTACACGGCGACAAGGAGCTCCCAACACCGGGCCCTGATTCAGGAACCAAGGTTTCCTCCACATGCCTAAGGCACGAAAGCATCGCCACGCGACCTTGATCATGCGAAGCGGGTTTCCCCTCAGGGAGAACCCCTTGGTCCTGAGCCACCACTGCAGGGGTCCCATGTACAGCAGTCCAAAAGGTATTATGTTGGATGCAGCTACCATCAGACCCAACAGTTTCTGGAACTGTTTGACAGTGAGTGACTGGCCTATTTTGACTCTCTTGACTGAGGTGAGGATTGACTAGTTTCGAGCAGGAGACAGACGTGCCTGCATCGTGGTCGAATCCCACACCACGCCCAAATAAGCGGTCCTCTGTAGTGGAGAAAGCACACTTTTCTTGGCGTTTAGTCTAAACCCCAGCTCTTTCATGTGAGCGAGAACAACATCTCGATGTTGAACGGCCATCTGCTCTGTTTGAGCTAATATCAACCAATCGTCGATATAGTTTAGTATGCGGATGCCCTGGAGTCGCAGAGGAGCCAGAGCTGCATCCATCATGAGCATGAGTCCTAGGCCGAAGGGAAGAACCTGATATTGGTACGCTTCTCCACCGAAAGCAAACCTCAGGAACTTCCTGTATTAAGGAAAGATGGAGATGTGGAAGTATGCGTCCTTTAGATCTATCGTGACAAACCAGTCCTCGGATCTGATTTGAGACACAACCTGAGTGTCAGCATCTTGAACCTGAGACACTGTTCTTGGTCCGTGCTCAACAGCTCCCACCACATTGCTGTAATGGAGGGTGGCAGATCTGTGAACACGGGCCAAGAAAGGCTTTCCCCACGATCTAGACACCTCAGTGTGCAGATCGGGGAAAAATGGCAAGGCCCGTTGTGGAGGTGGTGGTTTAGAGCGCAAGAAGCATTCATCGAGTTTGCTTCTTGGCAACTCTGTTGGTTTCTTGGCCGGCCAATCAAATTTTAGCTTGGCCACAGTGTGAGTCACTACCTCCACAAGCTCCTCGCACTGGACGGACTTGGGGGGCGAATCCCCAGCCACATCGAGCCACCTCCTCGAGGATAAAATATAGAGGGTCGAGCACCTGGGGGGGGGAAGAAACCGCAGAGCGTGCTTCCGTCCCGGTGAGAGTGCTGGATCCGGCGGGTGATCCATTTGCGAGCGCCACGACCGCAGCCACCGCTTTGCCTCGGCAGAGGCGGGACCAGAGCCACGACGCATGCTGGCGAGAGCTTCCTCCTCAAAGAGAGCCCTCTGGGAGCGAGAGCCACTCGCAATGTGGGCAATCAGATCCCTCGAGAGCTGATTCCGTGTGCTTCACTCCCAAACAGACAACAAAGACTGTGCGTGTCCCCACCCGTAATGTAGCGCGGGCAGGGAGGCGCGCACAGCCTATAACGCTGCTGTTTTAATTCGCCCTTTGTTTTAACGAGGACATAGCGTACACTCTCAAATAAAAGTCGTGGACTGCCACACAGAGTGGAAAAACAGAGTGAAACGCACACACAGAGCGCTTGTTGAAATGACAGAAGCTGCCGGCTTACTCACCGCATGTGCTTTTATGCTCTTGGTCTCCCCGTCACCCAGCCCGTGACGGCTCGTTGCTCATTTGGACTGATTACACACCTGTTTTCAAAGCATGGCTCGCTGACGGCATTCCCCAAAGTGTTTCGACGTAGCTCGAGTTACCGAAGGGGAACTCCTTTTATTGCATGTCCTGGTGTCACATAATAGGACACGGTGTTATGTCGTAAGATGTGCTCCCTTTACACAGAGTGTGCATGATCGCGAAATTGAAAGTAAAAGTGCTTAACAGCAAGAACAGCAAGCACTTATTCAAAGGCGATTTAAATAAATTGTGAGTAACTGTTGCTGTCATGACAGATCTATTTCAGAACCAGCCATTATCAAAATAATCTGACTGCGGGCGCGGGCCAGATATTATTGCTGGTGGGCCGGTTTTGGCCCGGGTGCCGCCTGTTGCCGACCACTGCTTTAGGGGGTCTGTTAAAACTCAATGGGCTCAGGGAAGACGAGAGAGACGCGGACTCTCGCTGTAACTTTACCTGCTGATGTCACTGCTGGACAGGGTTTCTTTAAAAAAACGAGTGATTTATACACTTTTAAATGTTATGTTTTGTAATACTGGCATTGTTTTATTTTTGTAATATGAATTTTTTTCTCATCCAATATTTGTTTAAGCTAAGGTGTTTACTTATATTTGTAAACATTAAATGTCCCTGCAATGTGCATGACAGAATAAATGTCAGCCGAATAAATAGAGTCTTCGATTCCCTGTCACGCAAAAGCTTGGTAAAATAAGAGCAGGAGCACTGCACAAACATAAACTATTGCAAGAATGTGATTCATGGAGTAACTTTGTGAATCTGTGTATTTGTGTCTTCAGGGTGTCCCGCAGAAAGCGTATATTAAAGTTTAGCTAAAGGGAATGAATTTGTCATAGCGCACACCTGCAGAAACTGAAAATTAAATATAAATGTGATTTGAAGAGAGAAGAAAAACTCGTAGCACATACTAAGCAATGAGGCCTACTGGTTCAAAAGCAGACACATTCTTTTAAAATGACAAGGACGAAAATCATTTAAATGCTACAAAAACATGATTAAATTTCATTGGCCATGCGCAGCCTTTCATTTCACACCGTCCTCTGAGAAAATTATGACATACACTTGAAAAGTAATGGACACTTTTATCGTAATATCAGCCATGCAGGCTCCGCTGATTCGCAATTTACGTCGTTATCGTATCAGATGATCTCTTTGGGCGAGTGAAGCGAGACCAAATGTGCCAGATCGTATCCAAGATGTTTAATACTGCTTTCAGCTTTGAC